>JAAVTG010000316.1:0-30621 GCA_011947345.1 Phytophthora quininea
GCCTAGGCCTAGGCCCTAGGCCTAGGCCTAGGCCCTAGGCCTAGGCCTAGGCCTAGGCCTAGGCCTAGGCCTAGGCCTAGGCCTAGGCCTAGGCCTAGGCCTAGGCCTAGGCCCTAGGCCTAGGCCTAGGCCTAGGCCTAGGCCTAGGCCTAGGCCTAGGCCTAGGCCTAGGCCTAGGCCTAAACCCTACAACACTCAAACCCTACAACACTCAAACCCTACAACACTCAAACCCTACAACACTCAAACCCTACAACACTCAAACCCTACAACACTCAAACCCTACAACACTCACACTCTACACACACTCACACTCTACACACACTCACACTCTACACGCACTCACACTCTACACACACTTATTCTCATACTCTAAAATTCTCACATTCTAATACACTTTTTTCAAACCAACCTTTCACCTTACTTTTCACAACAAATCCTTACCCATTTCACATCTTACAAATTTACTTTATCCCTTTCCTCATTCAACCATTTTACATTTTTCTCCATTCTACTACACTTTCCTTTTCATTACTTCATACCATCCACATATTCAAATCCAATCCATTCTTCAACAAACTAACACTATATACAATTTCCATCTACCAAACAAACCTAAACAAAACACACCCATTTTATCTTTCATCAACCATTTCACTCCTAACAATACTTCTTCAAACTATTTTTACTTCTAGCTCAAACCAGCCCACCCTTTTCTCCACTTCTCTCTCCTCATCACAAACTTCCTATTTATTATTCTACTCCTCCTCGCCTTTCTCTACTGCTGAATCCGATACTCGATGCAAAATCACCCAAAATGGCGCGCAACTGCATTACTACTGCTTCTGACCCGGTTTCACGCTCTTGCCCCGTCCTCCAGCAAGCCTCTTCTCGTGTCGTATCTGCGCTGGCACGACTTGCCACGCCTCCAGGACGCAAGGGAAGGCGCTCAGAGTCTGCATACGGTTCGTGAGGACGCCTGGCATAGTCGGCAAGCTTAACTCGCCGGCACCGAGGTCGTTCCAAGACTAGTTGGCGGTGTTTCGTGTGTTATTTTGTGTTTGACGGCTGTAATTCACTTGGTTACGGCTGTAAATAGTGTGTATTCGGATAATACCGTTTTTAGTCAGTGCCTGGCTTGGGCGAGCAATATAATCTTATTCGTTGAATATTATAACGTGACTACCCGGGTTTTCGGTGCCGACAGGAGCTCTCTGTCGTTATTTCTCCGTATTGTCTTCCTATTGGGTAGTTCACATGTCTCTGGCACACGGTAGTGCCACTAACGTATTCATCGTACTCGAGAACGTATTTTGTCACGTTTTCGCTACTGGCTGCTGCGTATTTGTGCTGTTCCTTCTGGTGCTTTTTATTGGGCGATACGCCTGTCTATGTCCTCAAATAATACCACCATCATGTTCGCTGTACGTAAAAACGTACTTCCCCAAAACTTTAGCGTCAAGTAACCTATTATAACATCAATAATCCGTAAAGGTCTGTGATTGGCTGTCGACGCCTGTCTCTGACACACCAACATAGTACCATCTTTTTCACAGTAATTGAAAACGTAGGTTTCACAACTTGTTGCTCCTTATTCTTATAATTGGCTTCGTAATGCACAAATAATCAATACTGGGTGATGCGCCTGTTTTTGTCCAAAATAAGAAGTACCATCTTTTTCTCCATATGTTTTAACATAATTTACCAGATTTTCATGAGCACCCATCTCATATTGACTGCGTAGTGAACATATCTCTCTGATTGGTTGGAGGGCCTGTCTATACTCCACCATATGTCAAAATCCTGTCATTCGCAGTGATACCAATTTTTAGGTTCATATGACTTGAATTGACTATGGTATCGCATTAACCTTGTCTGCCACGTTTGTATCGGGTTTATATAGGCGCTGGTCACCCTGTTCACCTCATGCCACAGTTGTACCGGAAACAAATAGCAAAGCGTCACCCACTGCCTATCTCGGGTGGGTGTGGCATGTCCGGGTATTAATTGTACCAGAGGGTGACCCTTTCAGTTCCCTAAACCCTAAACCCTAAACCCTAAACCCTAAACCCTAAACCTAAACCTAAACCCTAAACCCTACAACACTCAAACCCTACACACTCACACACTACACACTCACACTCTACAACACTCAAACCCTACACACACTCACACTCTACAACACTTACACTCTACACACACTCACACTCTACACATACTCACACTCTACACACACTCACACTTTACACATACACATCCTCACACTCTAACATACTCATACTTTACACACACTCATACTTTACACACACTTATACTCTACAACAATCACACTTTTTTACACTTACTCTCTATTTACACTCACACATACTTACACTCACACTTCACATACACTTCTATTTACCACACACATCCATACTCTACATACACTCATACACACAAACATCCATAATTTTTCTTCAATTTTCTATTACTCAAATTTTCTCTATTCCTCCCTCAACTCCACTTTTTCTCTTCTCACACACTCTTATCTTACACACTCATACTTTACACTACACCCTTTTATTCTCTACATACTCCTTCTATAAACCTTCCTATTTCACATACTCATACTTCTCTATACAATATCTACATACCTACTCTTACACACCTCATACACTTACACTTATATACACTCTCACACTATTATATACTATCCATACTCTCCACATACTCTTCTTCTCATTTTTCTACATTACTATCTAACTCTCTATCAATTCATTCAAATCACATTTCCTATCAATCCCAATCCATCTCATTATAATCAACTATTATCATTCTTTTCATTTTCTCTTACTCCCATCCTATTTTTCTCATTTACCTACCACCAAATCATACTATTTACACTTCTATTTTTACTCAAACCATTTACTACTAACACTCAAACACTAACACATTCATACACAACAACACTCATTCTCTGCATACATTCCCGCTCTACACACTCATATTCTACACCTACTCATACTCAACACAAACTTACACCCACTCACCTTCGATGTATTCCCAACAACACTCCCACACTCATAATTATCCATAAGCTTTTTCCACCACTTATTATTTATCACCTTGTCTTTAACTATGCTACATACATTTTTGTCGTTCCCATACACACACATACTATACAATACGCTTTTTCTACGCGCATTCTCCCTCTATAATACACTACTCAACAACTAATTATAGTAATTATACTCTACATACAATTGTACTATACAAACATTCAAACCTACACGCGCACATTCAGTTGCTATGTATAATTCGACCTTACACACCATTTTCTTCGTAATCACATACTCAAATACTTATGCTCTTTATGTTCTTAGTTGAGTTCGACCAGCATGTTCACCTTGCGTCGAAACATATCTACTCACTGTTTCGATTGAGTCGGGCATACGATGCCTGCAATGGCTTTTGTGAACGCTCATTGGCCGATGCACCAGTTTCTGTCGCTTCAAACTATCACCATATTTTTCCCCACATACGAAAACGTAGTCTCCCAAGTTCTCGTCCCAAACGGGAGTAAGCGGCCGTAATTATCCTTACTGATCGTTGACTGCTTGGCAGGCCTGTCTCTATCACTTCGCAGTGTCACCATCGTGTTCCTCATATACAAACACGTGATTCTCCAAGTTTTTAGTCGAAGCAGGTGTGTGCCACCGTAGATAACTTTGCTACTTGCTGATTGGCTGGTGGGCCTGTCTATGTCATCTCAGACAATCAACATCGTGTTCTCCACATATGAAAACGTAGTCTCCCAAGTTTCCATCCCAATCCGGTAATTACGGTCATAGCTATCCTTCCCGATCGCTGATTGGGTGATTGGCCTATCTATGTCTTTTGACACTATCACCATCTTCTTCCCCGTATATGAAAGCGTAGTCCCCCAAGTTTTCAACCTAAACCGGTATGTACAGCCGTGGTTATCCTTCCTGATCGCTGATTGGATGATGGGCCTGTCTCTGTCGCATGCGACTATCACCATCGTGTTCCCGTATATGAAAACATGCTTTCCCAAGTTTTCAGCTCAACCGGTGGAGTACAGCCGTTGTTTTCGTTGCTGATCGCTGATTGGCGGATGCGCCTGTTTCTGTTCGCTCAGAGTATCACCATCATGTTCGCCATACTGAACAACCCAGGTACACTTAGTTTCATTATGCTGTGATCAGTATTACTGTCAGTATAGTCTGATAACCTAAAAATAGTGTATCGAGTAGTACTAATTTGGGCGCTATAAAGCAGCGCGCTACAGGTATAAAAAGCAGCAAAATCCCAAAATAGAGCCCATAACGCGACGTCATTTTAGTGCGATACATATGTAGCGCCGACCATATATATATAGTACACCCATTTATTCTCTACGTACTCCTTCTTTAAACCTTCCTATTTCACGTACTCATACTTCTCTATACGATATCTATATATCTACTCTTACACACCTCATACACTAACACTTATATACACTCTTACACTATTATATACTATCCATACTCTCTACATACTTCTTATTCTTCTCATTTTTCTACATTACTAACTAACTCTATCAAACCATTCAAATCACCTTTCCTATCAATCCCAATCCATTTCATTATAATCAACTATTACCATTCTTTTCATTTTCTCTTACTCCCATCCTATTTTTCTCATTTACCTACCACCAAATCATACTATTTACACTTTCATTTTTACTCAAACCATTTACTACTAACACTCAAACACTAACACATTCATACACAACAACACTCATTCTCTGCATACATTCCCGCTCTACACACTCATATTCTACACCTACTCATACTCAACACAAACTTACACCCACTCACCTTCGATGTATTCCCAACAACACTCCCACACTCATAATTATCCATAAGCTTTTTCCACCACTTATTATTTATCACCTTGTCTTTAACTATTATACATACGTTTTTGTCGTTCCCATACACACATATATATTATACAACACGCTTATTCTACACATATTCTCCCTCTACAACACACTTCCCAACCTCCAATTATACTCTGCATACACTCGTACTATACAAACATTCAAACCTACACGCGCATATTCAGTTACTACGCACATTCCGACCTTACACACCATATTTCTCGTAATCACATACTCAAACACTTACTCTCTTTATGTTCTTAGTTAAGTCCCTCCGGCATGTTCACCATGCGTTGAAACATATCGGCTCTCCCCAAGCAGAGCTCCGCTTTTTCTATTGCAACTTTCTAATGTGACATTTGTGGGAAATTTTCGGATGCATTTTGGAAATCTGCTGAAATCGCTAACACTTACTAAAGGATACTACTAAAACAATTTGAAATAGCTCCGTTTTTCGGCTCCAAACCGCAAAATAAACCGTATTCACATACTTGCTATTTGTATGTGGGAAAAGTATGGTTTCGGTTTCCCCCTCCACCCATTCGGCCACTCTGGCTTTTTCAACCCCGCCTCCACCAAGCTCACAGCCTCCACTACCAGCCCCACCCCCACCACCGCCCATGTCAAGCCACCCCAGCCACCATTACGCTCCCCTGCCCACCCAGCAGCTCTCCCTGAACGCTGTCATCGCTGCGACAGTGGATGAGGCCGGGGCAGTAAGGTGGTGGCAAGATGCAGGGGTGCTGGAGAGTCAAATGTTTTGCCCGGGGTGTGGAGGGTCCATGCGCGCCGAGGCCTCCGCCAAGAAACCGTTTTGGCGGTGTTGCAAAAAAAAAAACACACACACACACGAAAACGGTAAAGAGTATTCTATTAGCATGTTAACGAATACGTGGCTGTCTGGGATGAAGCTCTCCCTGACTCAGACAGTGCGCTTGCTGTGTGCCTGGTGCATGCGGCTGCCGCAGGCACAGATAGCTGAGATCGCCGACGTCTCCGAGACCACGGCGGGGGACTGGTGCGCGTTCGTCCGTTGTCTGTGCTCTAAGCAGCTCACTAAGGATAAGTTTCAGGTAAATTTTGGTTTTATTCATTTTATTTTTATGCTACTAATATTGTTGTTTAGATAGGAGGAATTGGCCACATAGTTGAAATCGATGAAACCAGCATGAAAAAAGAGCAAGCACAATCGAGGTAGATTCTACGCTGACTACTGGCTTTTTGGTGGGGTCGATCGCTCCACGGGGCAGTGGTTTGCCCGCTTCGTGAACGATGACCGCACCCAAGATAGTCTGTTCCCCATCATTCGGCAATTTATCAAGCCGGGGTAAGATTTATTTTTGTTTTTAGAAATACGTTTTTTAACCTAAGCTTTGTATAGGACCACCATACATTCTGACACGTATGCTACTTACGTGACTGAGCGGAAAACCAAGCGGGGCGCGACACGGGTGCGCACGCTCGCGAACAATCCTAAGATGTCTGACCTTAACTACGTACACAAGTACGTAAAACATACGGAGCACTACGTTGACCCCGACGACGGCACCCATACCAATACAATTGAAGGCCTATGGGAAATCCATATCAAGAGACACGTCAAAGCAATGAGAGGCATGAAAAAATCGGAGCTGAACGGGTACATTGATGAGTACCTTTGGAGGAGCTGGTACTTCCCGAAGAAGGCGACCACGGGACAGATTTTTAGTGGGCTGCTACTGTTGACCCAAAAACATGGAGCTTAAATTGTAAATGAACGTTTTTTTACAAATTTCCCACAAATGTCACAGTAGAAAGTTGCAATAGAAAAGCGGAGCTCTGCTTGGGGAGAGCCAACATATCAATTCACTGTTTCGATTAAGTCGGGCGTATGATGCCTCCAATGGCTTTTGTGAACGCTCATTGGTCGATGCATCTGCTTCTGTCACTTCAAACTATCGCCATCTTGTTCCCCGCGATTGAAAACGTAGTCTCCCAAGTTTTCAGCTTAAACGGGTGTGTACAGCCGTAGTTATCGATCCTGATCGCTGATTGGATGATGAGCCAGTCTCTGTCACATGGGACTATCACCATCCTTTTTCCCACATATGAAAACATAGTCTCGCAATTTTTCAGCCCAAACGGGTGTGTGCAGCCGTAGTTATCGATCCTGGTCGCTGATTGGCTAGTGGGTCCGTCTATGTCACTTTAGACTATCATCAGCTTCTTCCCCATATATTAAAACGCAGTCTCGCAAATTTTCAGCCCAAACGGGTATGCACAGCCATAGTTATCCTTCCTGTTCGCTGATTGGATGATGTGCCCGTCTCTGTCGCATAGCACTATCACCATCATGTTCCTCGTATATGAAAACATGCTTTCCCAAGTTTTCAGCTCAACCGGTGGAGTACAGCCGTTGTTTTCGTTCCTGATCGCTGATTGGCGGGTGCGCCTGTTTCTGCTCTCTCAGAGCATCACCATCATGTTCGCCATACTGAAAAACCCAGTTACACTTAGTGTTATTATGCTGTGATCAGTATTACTGTCAGTATAGTCTGATAACCTAAAAATAGTGTATTGAGAGTGTCCGTACCGGTCGAGCTATCCAGCCGACAAATCCCAAATCTGGCTTTAGTTTGGCTTTCGGGGGCGCCAACGGTGGCGCCAAATGGCAGATAAAAATAGCTATCGGTCTCCAGAGCTATTTCAGCCGACAAATTTGGCCGTAGAAATAGCGGCGGGGAGCGTTAGTAACCACGGCTCATTACCAAGATGAGCGGTCGTCCACGAGGAGCAAACTATCGTGCAGCGGAGGATAAAGCACTCTGTGAGGCCTGGATCGAGGTTAGCAACGACGGTGGTATTGGCATCAACCAGTGCGGTGATGAATTCTACGGCCGTATCAAGCTTGTATTCGACGAGCTCGTCGAGGAAAGGCAGATCAAGGTCCAAGATCGTGCTGTGACTTCTCTCAGCTCTCGGTTTTCCACAATATCTGCCTCCGTCTCGAAGTTCGTGGGTTGTCATGGTCGTGTTACAGCATTAGATCCAAGTGGCCGTTCGTTGTCGGACATTGAGCACCAGGCGGTCGAATTATACGAGTCCACTCCAGGCAATGGACGCTTTCGCTTTACGCAGTGCTGGCACGTGTTGAAAACCTCCGAGAAGTGGGGTGCTTGGCGCGCAGGAATTCAAGACAGGCAGCCACCGAACAAGCGTGCTCGTACTTTGCGCTCAGTGGAGCCTGAATTTGACGGAGCTGCCGTCAGAGTTGAGGACCAGGTTCAAGATGATCACGCCAGACCTCTAGGCCAACAAAAGCTAAATTAGATCGTGCCAACCATGCTCTTTATGCAAGGCAAGTGAAAGCAACCGAACGCATGGCAAAAACGCAGCTACCCGCAACCAAGTTGCTCGAGAGCAAGTTGAGTTAAATCTTTTAGCCTGCGACCTGATGATGACGACGAACAAGCAAAGGAATACGTGGCACTCAAGCGTAAAATCATGCTGGCACGTCTTCGAAAGGAAGCTGCAGCTTTGGAAGGCGGTTTAAGTGGAAGCTTGGAAGGCGAATCAAGTCAAGGCATTGACTCTGGTATTGCTGTTGACACTACACCTTCAACTTCCGATGCTATTTCGACAGATAGCGCTTCAATTGGAGCTACATCTGCAAGTACTGCCAGCTATACAGCTCCACTACCCAACGACGCTGAGATTCTACTTACATTTTAGAGCTACAGGATTGACATTATTTTGTTTTACCTCAGTAAAAGGGTATTGACTTGCATTTTGCTCCAGAATATCTTGGAGCTCTTGTGGGGAAGGAGAACGCAAGAAATCGCTGCCAAATCGATTGATGACCGCCTCACAAAATCGTTTCAGGCACTAAAGTGCAGTCGACTCGGACAGTTCAAGATTTTCATCAACCGAATCCGCTGCAGATGCATAAGCAAGAAGACGAAGCGCTGCTGTCACCTTCAGTAGACTGGATATCCCCGCTTTTCCTGTTGCATCAGGCTTCTGCACAAAGCAAGGGTCTTCCGCTACTACGCTTTCGAGTATGCGCACAAAAAGCTGGCGCATTCGAAAACGTTTTCTGAAGTCACGCTCGTTGTAGATTGGATAGGGCCCAAAGTATTGTCGAAGCAGTCTGACGTGTCTACCCGCGGGATCTCTGGCCTTGTTTGGCGCCCGTCCAGGTCGCGAGCCGCCTGGAAGTGAAGGTATTTCCAACCCACGTGGTGTCCGCTCCATGGCAGCGATGAAAGCAGTTTCTTCTTCATCAGCTTCGTCCAAGAAAGCTTCAACCCATCTTGTACCAGCATCGAGATCCATTACTTCACGCTCTAGGTGACTGGAAAATAGCGACACCGCTGTGAGAATTTCGCACGCTATTGCCAAACCTATAACTATCACATGGTTTCGCCGCCAAATTTACGATATGGATAGCTCTACCGGTACGGACACTCTGAGTAGTACCAATTTGGGCGCTAAAAAGCAGCGCGCTACAGGAATAAAAAGCAGCAAATCCCGAAATAGAGCCGATAACGCGACGTCATTTTAGTGCGATACATATGTAGCGCCGACCATGTATATATAAGTTTTCTGATTTACCTACCACAATATCATGTTATCCACACTTTCATTTTAACTCAACCCATACCTTATTAATACTCAACTCATACCGTACTAATACCCAAACCATACTATATTAATTATCAAACCGTTAATATTCAGACGCTACAACACTAATATTCTGCACACATTCCCATTCTACACACTCCTATTATACACATACTCTACACACACTCATTCACTATACCCTCGTACTCTACACAAACTTGCATTCACTCACATTCATATTATCTCCAACAATACTCTCACACTCATAAGCATCCATAACCTCTTTACACTGCTTATTCTTTATCATCTTTTTCTAACTATTCTACAAATATTTTCCCGTTTCCATACATACACATAGTATACAGCACGCTTATTCTACACATATTCTCCCTTCAAAACACATTCCCAACATCCAATTGTACTCTACATATACTCGTACTATACAAACATTTAAACCTACACGCGCAAAGTCATTGGCTACGCGTATTTTGACCTTACCCACCATTTTTCTCGTAATCACATACTCAAATACTTATTCTCTTTATGTTCTTAGCCGAGTCCTACCAGCAAGTTCACCTTGCGTCGAAACATATCTACTTACTGTTTCGATTCAGTCAGGACAATGCCTTCAATGGCTTTTCTGAACGCTCACTGGCAGATATACCTGTTTCCGTCACTTCAAGCTATCACCATCTTCTTCCCAACGTATGAAAACGTCGTCTCCCAAGTTTTCAGCCCAAATGGGAGTGAGCGGCCGTAGTTAACATTACTCACCATTGATTGGTTGACAGGCCTGTCTGTATCACTCCGCAGTGTCACCATCGTGTTCCGCGTATACAAAAACGCAATCCCCAATATTTTAGTCACAGCAGATGTGTGCGGCCATAGACAACGTTTCTACTCGATGATTGGTGGGTACTCCTGTCTACGTCGCCTCACACAATCACTATCGTGTTCTCCACATATGAAAACGTAGTCTCCCAAGTTTTCAGCTGAGGGGAAGAGCTGCTCATGGGCGAAGCAGCCAGCAGGGAGAAGATCGCGTGGGGACGAAGTGCAGCCCCAGCGCGCCGGCCAAGAGGCGGATGCAACGCTGTGTCAGCGAACTAGCTGAAGGTGGGATGATGATAGCCGGCGAGGAGATTGTAGCTGAGGCGAGGAAGTGGCTGTCGCTACCACGACGCATTTGGCAGTCGCGTGAAGCGTAGCGTGATGAACGAACGCGTGTCGAGCAGGTAGTTGTAGACGAACGTGTGGAAAATCTTTATGTACTAATGACAGCGTATGTATGTGCAGATGTGCTAGTGAAGGAGCGTGTACGCTTAAATGCTTACCTTGATCTAGCCACTGAGCAGTTTTAACCTCGCACCTCACGTTCGGCCTTGAACGTTTTGTGGCAGTAAAGTGTGAATCGTCTTGACCAGTGAATCATCGGTAACGCGCCCTTCGCGAACGAGATTCAGGTAATGAACGATGTTGTCATTCAGCTCACCAGCTTCATGCTTTTCTTCAGGACCTTGACGAAGGTGCCGTATGATTTTGCCTTCAGGTGCTGTTCGTCAAGCAGATTTCGGATGTTTGCTTCAGCTTTGCGTCCAGACGCAAGAATTCGCTCCTTTGCTTCCGAAGTGGTCCCCGTGACGTCGTATCCATTTGATAAGAAAATGCGCATGAGTGCCACGGTAACTTTTATCTCGTGATAGCGCCTTCTATTCTCATGTGCAAATGGTGTTGGACTGCAGAACCACTCGAACCACACTGAGGTGAGAGATTTATGGCCGGACTTCCTGCGAGCTACTGTTAATGCGGTGGAGCGTCCAGTGATACCAACACTACTATTAGCTGCATCTGGGGTACAATTCACTCAGTCGCCGAGCCCTCAAGCTTCTCCACGCGCTCACTCAGCACTTTAATCTGGGATAGCAGTCCGTCAACTACCTTGGTTTGCTGTTCCAGAAGAGTGGTCTGCTTGCGCACGAACTCTTCCGTGCATGCTGTCGCAGCACCCTTCATTTCGGAGGTGGCTGGTACTGCGCCGCGTCGCAGAAGCGTCCGCTGAATGGTAAGCGACCACGAAGCCAATTCACGTTCAGTAGTTCTTAACGCATTAAGCGCTTGTTGTATACGTGTGATGTAGAGTGAAGTGGGCGCCAGTTGAAGCATATCGTGATAGTGCAGCACGACCACGGCCATAAAGACCTCCACAACATCTTCACGCAAGCTTAGCGGCACCGAGAACCCAAGAGACGGGTCTGCAGCTGGCGAACCCGTTGCATGGCGAGTGCGTCAAAGCCTTCGAATGATGGTAGGCGCGCGTCCGTTTTCAAAACCATCCAGCTAATGGCTTACCCACAGCCTGATCTTTTTGTGTCATGCTAACAATGTAGTTAAAAGCTTTGCTAACAGCGGTAAGGCTCCACTCACCGCGATCCATAATCCAGGAAGTATTGATATCACTGTTGCCATTAGCACTTGGCCGCACCTCGACGAAAAGAGTCAGACGACAAGCTCTTTGTCAGACCGGTGCCATCAGCATCTCAAACCGCGCTCCACTTTTGAAGAACCCGATTAACGTACGCATGAATTCCAGGTACGGCGACACGAAATGTTTTTGGTTGGGGTTGCTGTTGACCGCTTTCTTCTCCAGATACTCCGTTAGCTTCCAGCAGCTCGATCAATGGTGCTTCCCGAGGTGAACTTGGTGAACTTCTTGGGTGTTGCGAGGCAGGTGGTTCAGCAGAAATTCACTTGGCGTAGACTGCATGATCGTTGCGATGGCAAGGGTGTGAATAGGACAGGATGCAAAATCGGTGCGGTCGTGAAAAGAGATGCCCCTTGGCTGCTAGCAGACTTCATACGCTTGAAGTGGATGTAGAGACAGCCACCTACACATTTTGACAGCTTGTTAGCATAGATTAAACTTGAGAATTGCAATACAAACTCACCAGAGTAAACAACAATTTGACTTTTTAGCAAACACAGCGTATCAGACGACCTGCCCAGTAGATACCACAGCAGATTCAAAAGGGCAGCATCCTTGTAGTCCACATCTTGAGTAGCACCTTTCAAAATTGCATTAGTCAGCAGGCGGAGGTCTTTTTCGTGCAGGGAGGCGCTTGGTGGGTGAATTCGGCGCCTCACTTAGCGCAGTATTTATCCAGTACTGACGCGATTTTCTGCAGGCGACGGCCTGAGACTGCATTGAGGGCAGGAAAACGCTCCAAAAGATGATTTTTACGTTGCCGAAGTAGCTAGCAATAGAATTCTTGGAAAGAAGTGAGCCTCTCGAACTCTCTTTAAACGCAACAAACACAGCAAACTTATCCGGCACGACGTAGAGCATCTCTCCAGTGGCATCCTTACCGACGAACTCGTAGATACGCTCAACCGTCAATTGTTCAGCAGCTGCGAAGCGCTGGAAGGCGTTGAGAGCCGTCAGCCGCGCCCTCTGGGAGTTCCCAGGGATCAATGCCTTCGTGGGCATCGATTGTCTTTTTGAGTGGATAGCGTGAGGCTTTATCGAAACCCTCACAAATATGATTTTTGTCCGAGCACATACGATATCGCTGTGATATTTTTGTATTTGACTTCATTATTGCTATATAAACATTTTTCAGATATTCGGACAAAATATGTCCGAACTGTCTGAGCCGCAGCCTTTTATGATTTGGAACTTGTCGACAATGTGATTGGCGGACACCTCTGGTCGTATCCATTTTCATTGGCTACCTGCTATTGCAAACTTTTATGTGATAAAGTTTGTGTCCGAATAAACGCGCTATTTGGGACGTTGTTGGCAACGCCAAAACGTCGGTTTTCTAAGAGCTAGTCATCTGCAGAAAACTGAAACGTGGTAGTTAGCAACCTCCGTAGCGGTAGCATAGGGTGAAAAGGCTCATTTAGCCTTTTCCCAAGCGAAGCAAACCCACCACTACCTCTCCCTGCAAAGCGAGCACAGGTACTCGCTCCAGCTTCCGAACAAATGAAGTTGTCAATTTGCCCCTACTCCGAGTCATGACGCCGCTCTGGTGAAAACTACCTTTTATATAAAGTGCCGTATACCGAAACCATGTAAAACCAATGAATAATCTGCAAATTCCAAAAATATTGTTGGGACACAAAAATTCCTAAGTCCCCAAACGAGCATTTTCCAACCCTGAAGGCGAGCAAACTTGACGCAAACTTGACAGCGGTGTCGACGAGGAAGGCGAGTTACTGTTGCTGTGTCTCCTTGATCCTGCCGTCCTCCTCCCTCATAAACCTGACTCCAGCCTACGACCAGAAGCCGCCGACCGGCACCCGCGCACGGTCAATCTGATCCTAGTCCTCCAGTTCCAGCTGCAGTCATCACGTTAAAAAAATATTAGAAATACTACGTAGTAAGTAAATAAGGGCAAAAGATATCGGTACGGTACCATCTTGGGCGTCTGGTTGCCGCTAATGCGCTTGCCGTCCAGTAGGAACCGCAGGGCGCTGGCGGGCACGCCCTCGAGTTGCGCGTAGGCATTGAAGATCTTCTCCATCTTGATGTCGGGCTTAACCTCGCAGAACGTCTCTTCTCCAGACTGGTCCTTGACTCGGATGGTGATGGCCTCGGCCTTCTTCTTCTCCTCGCCGTTGGTGGCGTCGGCAGCGTTGTTATTCTCGTCCGACACGGCTGTTTACAGTGACAGATGGCACCACACGTTAATACTTCACTCGACTAGGAGTTTGACTGGTCAAGTGCAAACTTTCTTGTCGTCGGCGTATCTGCATCAGTACTAGCAGCAAGACTCACCTTCTCGTTCACTGTTCAGATTCAGAAGTGAGAGCGTTAGGTAGTAGCGCCCGTTGGGACAGTGCGATAGGCTTGGCTCTCGACAGTGCAGCGTTCAAATGCCAAGACGTATCAAGTATTACCTGGAAAAGCTTACGGCATGGCCAAAGCAAATCGAATCCGATGGCGTTGTTGGAGGAGCTACGAGCTGCTGTTGGACGAGGAGACCTGGAAGCTTTTCGATGCCTGGTGGGGACCAGTTTAGAAGACGTCGATGGAGTTTCGTTGCAGACGTAATATCTAACGCTAATCACTACAGTAGGATTGTAGTATGCCCGGGGTTTGAAGCACGGAACTAGTAGGAGGACACCAGCAGTGCGGGGGCCAACCCACAGAAGTAGTAGCCGAATATACTGATGTCTTAGATCCTTGGCAAATTGTAAAGTGAGCGAGATCTTGAGTTTAGTGCTAACTAGCTCGTTCTCGCCCAAGGCCTGCCAGCCACTCAATCGGAGCGACAGGCAGCCTTGGTGGACACGACATGCATTCACACAAATGCATTGGCGTACTACAACACAATTTTCACCCTCAGCTGTCCTCGTCGGACATAAAGGTTGCGTCACCTGCTTGTCCACACAGCTTGGTAGCTGGCGGACACAATGAGGTAACTTGTCCCAGCGGAGTCCAACTGCGCGAAGTGAAACCAAGCTGAATGCCTGGCCCACACTACACAGCCCCCAAGCTTGGGTTCACCGTTCTTGTCTTCGTCGGTCTCCGTCACAACAATGCTAGTTGCGCTGGCCGCGGTCCTTACGACGTCGACTTGAACTCCGTAGCTGACGGCCGTGGGGAGGCGTCCCAACCCGCGTCGTAGCTCTTGTTTGGCGACCTCGGGGACGTGGGAGAACTCGGTCTCCGGCACCCAGGTGCAGCTCACAATCCTTGTCCGCAGCCTGCCCCAAACTTGACTAGTCCCCAGTGTGAAACACCGCTTCAACTGAGACTGAGTCATCATGACAACCCGGGTTATCAATCTGATGTGGTACTGACTGATTACGTCCCCGCTTGCTCTTGCTCACGGTGCGACGTTGTCGCTTTTTACCAGAGAGGCGAGGCCGAGCCTGCCCAGCGTTACCTTGAGGCCCACGCGCACCGGTCGACGACATTGTTTCGGAGTCCGCACTTGACTGCGCAACGCACACTGCATCTTGCGCTGGGTCTCCTTGAAGCTGCTGCCAGCGCTCGCTGAGTGACTGGTCATCAGCACTTGCTACGTAATTGCTCACCAACACTTTGATCTCCTTGGCCAGGTCACTTATGGGCTCGTACGAGTCCTCAACAGGTTGCAGACCCTTCCAACCGATCAAAATCTCAAAATCATTGATGGCGCTGTTCCACCTGTGGTCTTTCAACTTGTCCACCGCCAGAACGATACCTTGCGAGGATACATACTCTAGCAGCTTGTCCGTCACGTCGAGGCTATCGTCTGAGTAGAACTTGAGTCTCGAGGCGTGCACATCCAGTTCTTCGCCGGTAACTAGGTGCTCTACTCGAAACGAATGCGAATCTGCTCGCGTCACTATGTACGGTCCAACCCACATCACTTGCAACTTATTGCCGTGTTTCTCGTCCACCCTTGAGCGTAGAACGAAATCTCCAACAGCGAAATTGACCACATTTTCACTGCGTTCGCGTTTCCTGTTCAGGAGTCTCTGCTTCAACCGTCGGTCTTCTACTGCAGCATGCATCGACTGTATACTATCCCGCAGATTGGCCAGGAAAACCTTGATTTCATCACTGGCCGGGACTTCTAGAAGGCGACGATCGTCTGGCAGATAAAATTCAGCAAGCGGCGTCGGGCACTCCAGTCCAGTGAATAACTCTAGCGGCGAACGGTTGTCTAGTGAAGGCACGGCAGTGTGATTCAGGTTCGACTGAATCATCGGCACTAAATAGACCCAATCCTTGTAGCTCACACGATATTCCAAAATCATCGCACGGGTAACTTGCAGAATGTCACGATTGACCCTTTCAATCGAACCGTTCACCCATGGAGAGTTATTCACTGTCCAACACGTTTTGGGGAAGTAGAACGCCGTCAGGCGGAGCAAAGCCTCCGGGATCTTGGCAATGGCACTTGATGAGGAGAAGGAACTTCTATCAGTGGGGGATTTCACCTCACTGGTGCTAAGGCTGCGTCGATCCTAAATACATGTCCGGACTACTTCAACATATTATCCTAGAGGAGTCAACCTCCGACATGCCATGGATGTCCAAGCATTCCAATCGTGGCTCTCCACGCAGTCCATCATATGAGCAATAGCCACTTGTACAGCAACTATATCACTTAGCGCAGCTCTTCTTAGAGTGGGGATTGCCAAAGCTTTATTCACCGCTTAGCAAATAGCGGAAGAATGAACTCACTGTTCTCTCTGTCTGCAAGGCTAAGTCCAACGGTCGGATCTCCAAAGCTTACTCGTCTCAGACGCGTCCCAGACTTTGAAGTCGCACACCTTGTGCACTTGCTTCTCAAACATCATCGGATCGTTCCTTGTCGACACAAGCACAACTATTCTCTGCTGCTCTGGTGCGACCCATTCCAAGCCGATACTCATCCGAGCACTCCCTGAGCTCGGAGACGTCCTCTGACGACGACACTGCTCGTCTAGACGCGTTCGACTTGCTGACGGCGGTGACGCAGTTTGCGCAGGGCACGGGTACCATTTGTAATTACACGCTGGAGAAGAGCGCCTTCCACATCAACAAGGGCGACGACAAGGGCAATTCGCCGCTATTGATGGCCGCGCAGAACAACCGCCTCAAGGTGGTGCAGCTCCTGGTGGCCAATGGCGCCAACCGGACCACCAAAACGTACGACCTCGTCTCGGTCTGCTATCATGATCGTTGATCGCACTAACATTCTGTCTGTCTGCAGAGTCGCGGCCACACGGCAGGTCACTACGCCATGGCCTACAGCTTCTTCAATCTGGGGGGCGTGGCTGCTGGATCCGGATAAAGGCGGCGGTCGCGACGACCTGCTGAACGAGAATAGACTCACCTCGTACGATGGCCTCGAGTGACCGGTGGCGCGGCTGGTGCACAAGTACAGGGGTGATGAAAGCGTGGAGGTGGCTATCGAGCGAGCCCAACGGCGTCCTGGTGGCGCTGATGGCACTGCCAGGTGCCTAGCGAGGCGAAGACAGCTCAGCCAACGTCCGACGCCGCCAGTCGCCCTTGGCGCTGTACTGGGCATGGGACTGGCGGTCGTCAGCGGTGCCGCGTTCCTGATGCTACTAGGCAGCTCCATCATCGGAACTCTCGTGCGTAACGTTCTGCAAGTGCTGCTAGCTGCAATTGGCATCGCGTGGACCCACGAAGCCGCAGTGGTGAAGGCCTGCGAGGCTGGAGTGTTTGGGTGGGGCTTGCCGGCATTCCTGAGCAGCTTCTTTCGCCGACCTAAATAAGAGATTGTCCGAAGACTTGGAAGGCCTCGCTGCCCCCAATGCAACTAGCATCCTGCTTTCGATGGTGATCAATTTCTTGACCGTATTGCGCCTTTCCAGTGGCAGCTTAAAGACCAAAAGATCGTGTCGTGGTGTAGCGTGGGGCTCAGGTTGAAAGCCTTGCCCTCATTGCACTTTGATCGGTGTATGCGGTTGCAGCACGATCAGCTGGTACTGGTTGCAGTTGCAGTTGCAACTGTAGCGCCAAGGACTCCATGAAAGACTTGGGGACGTTTAGACACTTTCCTTTTGCTTCACGGCAAGCAATACAATCGGTAAGAACTAGTTTCCCGGAAGTGCCAGCTTCCCCAACACCGTGTTTACCGTTTTCGTCTCGTGGACGTACTACAAAGTCGACTTTAGTGAATCTCTGTTCACTCGATGAATACACGGAACAACCCTGACCGGAGCGATGCCTCCGCTTCGAGCGACGCCGGCTCTGAAGAAATCAAGACAATGAGTGTGCCTTTGTTTTCTCCGGTTGTCGCGCCTCGAATTTCGTCTGCCTCCCATTCAGCGCTGATCAAGTGGAAGAAGGCTCGTGCTGAGTATGAAGAAAGTGTGAAAGCTCGCAGCAAAGGTGATCAAGAGCTCTACGACAGGCTGTTCGAGAGCGTCAAGAGCACTTTGGACGACAAGCTTTGGACGCACTTTGCACGTATCGTTGGAACGTGACGAAGGAAGATGTGACAGATGCTCGCATCATGACCGAGATCGATGCCATCATTAAGAGCGTCAAGAACCACACGCTTCCCGACATCGACCAACTTTTCGCCAAGGAACTTCGTTTTGACATGAAAGAGACCGATGTGCATGAACGCGTGCTTAAGTACTTCATGAGCTGCAACCAGATCATCGATGATCATGGTTTGTAGACCTGTTTTGAAGGTGACAATGGTCCCAGGGAGAAGTGCAAGCTTCTGATCGAATCTTTGGCTCCGGATGAGTTGAAGACAGACGTGAAAAACGCTATCCGTTTCCAGATTCCCGTCGCTCGTAGTGACGAGATAAAACTCCACGACTTGATATTGGAGAAAGCGCTCGAGCAAGACCGTGACTTCCGTCGCCGCAAACGCTCGCGCTACGACGAGCAATTTACCAAGCCTGGCAAAACTCTACGGGTGCAAGGTAAACCTCGCGCAAAGACCAACGCGGCCGCCCTCAGCGTGGGGCGAATGCTGAACATGACTCACGCAGCAGTGCTGCTGACCGTGTTGTGGCAAAGCCCGCTGCAGATGAAAAGAAACCTGCTGCACCACGGGTTGGCTGCTTGAAGTGCGGTGGACCGCACTACATCTCTTCATGCTCTGCCGCTACAAATGAAGAGAAGAAGGAGCTTTCAAAGAAATTCCACAGGCCTCGACCTGAAAAGAGCCGCATGAAGCGAATCAAAGAGCGCTTGGGTGGAATCAACAGCGTGATACTGAACGATGTGTTGGAACTCCAGTACTGTGCAGACACGAGTTCGGATCGATGTTTGATTAGTCGAACCAACTACAACGAACTCATTCGGCGCGATGCCAGTGTGACATGCATCCAGTTAGATGCACCTGTGGTCGGTAAAGCTGTCGGAGGTCATGAAGTCCAAGCCCATGCGCCGGTTGACATTCGCCTTCAACTTCACACGGCTGCTGGTCCAGTGGAGCCCGCTCAGCCCGTGACCTGCTTGATTATCGACCACGATGATGACGAATTCATTGTGGGTAACGACGTGCTAGTTCCGCTTGGTATTGATGTGGATCGCCAACTCGAACAACTAGCAGGTCAAAATCGCAACTTGGAAGCTGATCCGTTTGAGAGCGATGAGGATTTTCGTCCTGGTCACTTGAACGATGAGGCCATTCGTGATGGCATCGAAAAGTTGCTGACAAGTGCTCTGAAAAATGGATTTCCGACAGAATCGCTAGACGAACTACGCCGTATCACTACTAAACACGACATTTGGCGCGTCGTGCTGTGTGATGATCCTCCAGCAAAGGTTCCTCCGTACAAAATCCGCTTGAAACCTGATGCCAAGCCGTTCAGATGCAGAGCTCGGCAATATGCACCGCTGCAAACTAAATTCCTTCACGAGTTTAACCAGACGCTGGTCGATCTTGGTTGGGTGTACAAGAACCCAAGCAGCCGCTGGGCATGCGCTGCTTTGCCCGTACGCAAACCGAAGTCCGATGAATTTCGCCAGGCAGTAGACTACAAGCCGCTCAACGCGATGACTGAGCCCATTGCTGGTGTGATGCCAAACTTAAAGACAAAGTTGGAACAGCTCAAAGGCAAGCAGCACTATGGTCTCTTTGATTTCATTCGCAGTTTTTGGCAACTTGGCGTGCATCCTGACAGCAGAGAGATGTTGCCGTACATGACCGATGAAGGTGTCTTTACACCAACCCGAGTCATGCAAGGCAGTTGTGATTCGGCACTACATTTTCAAGTTTCGATGGAAGACTGTATCTCTGAGCTGCTGAACGAGCACTTGCTAATCTGGATTGAAGATTTGCTTTTCTTCGCTGACACGATTCATGACTACCTTGTTGCCCTCGAACGGCTTTTTGATCTCGTCCATGACTTCCGACTGAAGCTGAGCTTGAAGAAGTCCGTCCTATACAAAACGTCAGTGACGTGGTGCGGTAAGGTGATCGACGCTGCTGGCGTCCGCCATGACCCAAAGCGTATTGCGAGTCTCTCAGCAATGCCGCCGCCTACTACAGCGGGGCAATTACAGCAATTTATATGTGCTACCAATTGGATGCGTGATAGTCTCGTTGACTACGCACGCACAATCCGGCCGCTTCAAACACTACTGGACAAAGTGTTAGCTGGAAAGCGAAAGACTAAGCGCGTTGCGTCGGGTATCACTTTATCGATGGCGAGCGACGAGTTGGCCTGTTTTGGACAAGTCAAGGAGCTACTTCAGCGCTCAGCAACGATGGTCCACCCCGACAATGACGCTACTTTCTGCTTATTCACCGATGCCAGCGACTACGGGTGGGCGTCCATCGTGACCCAAGTGGCTGTCTGGCAAGCGAATAAGCCGATAACGCAGCAAGCACATGAACTCCTTGTCTGCAAAGGAGGTACTTTCAGTGGCGCCCAGCTGAACTGGAGCGTCATTGAAAAGGAGGCGTACCCGATTATTTTCTCGTGTGATGATCTAGACTACCTACTTCTCCGACCTTGTGGTTTCAAAATATTCTGTGATCACCGCAATCTTGTGCACGTTTTCGCGCCTGGACATGAACTCAAAAGCACGTAAGAGGTAAACTGCTCCGTTGGGCAGTCAAACTCATGGAATATCGTTACACAATCGTGTATATTGAGGGTGCAAGCAATCTGTGGGCGGATATGATAAGTCGTTGGGGTGGAGCGGGGTCCGCTACATCTACTGTACACTTCAAGCGAGTGACTCGCTCCCAGACACAGGTAGCACGGCAGCCTGTCTTGCGCCCGCTTGACCACGAAGGTTTTACCTGGCCGTCTTTGGCAGAAATTGCAGCGACTCAGAAGGCTCATGAAGGATCAGCTCCTCAAGCGTCTGCTGTTGATCAACGTGGAGTGCGCTGTATTGATCAAAAATTTGGATTCCTTCCCATGCAACGAGTCTAATTCAACGTCTCCTGATAATTGCACACTGTGGCGCGCAAGGGCATCGTGGTGAGACTGTGGTGTTAAACCACGTGCAGCGATTGTTCTCGATCGGTCAGCTTACGCAATTGGTGAGGCGTTTCCTTCGCTCCTGCTTGCTTTGTCAGCATGTAAAAGGAGGTAGGATGGTCCCGCGGCCTTGGGGCGAGCTATACCGTGCAGGCATTCGCAATGAAGCCATTCACTTTGATTTTCTTTATCTTGGAGAGGGATTTGGAAGTTCTAAGTATCTGCTAGTGTTGAAGGACAACGTTAGTCATTTCTGTGAGCTGGTGCCCTGCGACACGCCTACTAGTGAAGTGACAGTTGAAGCTTTGCTGGCATGGCATAGCCGCTTTGGCATAGCTCCTGTATGGGTCAGTGATAACGGCTCACACTTCAAGAACCGGGTGATGGCCGAATTATGCAAACGGTTGAAGTGTGATCAGAAATTTGCGGTTGCTTACAGTCCCTGGATAAACGGCTCAGTGGAGCGCGCTGACAGGGATATTTTACAAGTTTTACGCGCCATGATTAATACAAAATTTCACACAATGACTGGATCTATTTGATTCCACTGGTTCAAGCCAATATGAACCATTCTCCTGTGACCTCTCTCGCTAACAGAGCCCCAATTGAGGTGTTCACTGGTTTGCCGTGCCCGGCTCCTGCATACATGCTATATCTACCCGACCAGCAACTTAAGGAAGTCTCGGTTTCCAGTGCTGCTATCGAGAAGTCTCTTGAGAAGCTACGTTCCAGTATCGAGCACATCCACCGTGAGGTTACCGACAAGCGTGAGCAGATAACGTTGCTGAACAAGAGAAAGTCCAGAGGGGCACAAGTCGTCAACTTTTCTGTGGGTGATTATGTTCTACGATCACGTGTCGATGAGCGACGACACAGCAAGTTGCTCGTGACGTGGGTTGGCCCGTACGTTATCACGCGTGCAGACTCTCACTCTTTTCGAGTTCGCCACCTCATCACCGGTGCTGAGCAAGATGTGCACGCATCCCGCCTTAAGTTCTATGCAGACAGTGACTTGGAAGTGACTGAAGAGCTTTTAGAGCATGTTGCTGCACAAGGCATTGTACTTAAGGTCAAGCAACTTATCAAGCACAAATGGAATGAGCAAAGCCGGGGCTTTGAGCTGCTAGTGAGCTGGTGTGGACTGGAGACCATTGAGGATTCATGGGAACCGTTGCAGTCGTTGGCCAAGGATGTCCCTGCTCTGGTCCACGACTACGTTGCTGCAGCTAAGGATGCTAAGTTGACTGCAGTTTTTGAGCTGTTGGTCTAGTGCACAATGTTGTGGTTGCAAGTATGACTGGAGCGTTGCTGCTGCATCGTCTCTGTCCTACTGGCAACTTTGCCATCAGTGGTGGTACAAGTCAATGTGTGGCAGCAGTGCTGCTACGATACAATCACAGTGTGATTAAGTTCCTAAGTGGTGCAAACTATTTAGCAATGATGGGTTGTGGTAGTATCACTCCCAGTGTGTTGTTATGGCAGTAGCCATAGATGTACAGTACGGTAGCAGTGCTAGCCGAAATGCGATGATACAAGTGTGACGCAGGCGATGTGGTTGTAGCCATGCACTGTCACTAACATCATCAGTACATCAATTAACTGAGGTTCAGTACACTTCTAAATTGGTACCGTGTACCACGATGGTTGTCCCCAACGTTGACCCATTTACAAGTGCTGCATTCGCTGTGCGAGTGTGAGCAAGTCTTGGGGGAATTGTAGCGTGGGGCTCAGGTTGAAAGCCTTGCCCTCATTGCACTTTGATCGGTGTATGCGGTTGCAGCACGATCAGCTGGTACTGGTTGCAGTTGCAGTTGCAACTGTAGCGCCAAGGACTCCATGAAAGACTTGGGGACGTTTAGACACTTTCCTTTTGCTTCACGGCAAGCAATACAATCGGTAAGAACTAGTTTCCCGGAAGTGCCAGCTTCCCCAACACCGTGTTTACCGTTTTCGTCTCGTGGACGTACTACACGTGGAGCAACATTCAATCGGCAATAATTCACTCGGACGGATAATTTGCCGTTGCGGAGACGTTGCTACACCGCTGCGAGAGGAGTTGTTATATCACTTTGGTCCGAACGCACAATGCCTAGTGGAGTGTTGCAGTCACCAGTGTCTTGTTTGCACGAATCCACTTGGTCAACGCAAGGTACCTCCGGACACATTACGCGGCAACCTAACCTACATCGCGTTTGTGATTGGGGCCTTTTTGCATTAACGCTCCTGGTGTCGGAGTGCCTCGCTCTCCATGTTATCAATAACATATTCGCCGTGAGTGTGTCGAGCTCGCGGTGGACATCACGCAGCCTATCCATGGGTATCTTCAGAACACAAAGCGGCAAATGGTACTCATGTTTCGAGCCAATTTACTGTACAAGCACGACTTCAACACATCTATTACAGCAGTCGCCGGTCTTGCTCAAAGTTAGCGCGTCCAACGGGGGCGAAGAAGGTATCGCTATCCCACGAATACGGCAAAACCGGGAAAACTCGGCGCCAATGTGTGTTCCCACAGCGTTCGATCCGCTGCCAATATCCAAACACTCATTCAGCATTCTCAGCTCAAGCACTCTCTCCAAAGAACGCGATTCGTAGCGCTCGGACACGGCCGATATGGGAAGGATGATGTCGTGGAGCTCGTCGACACTAAAGTTGAATGCCTGCTCGGTAGGCCCCGATGACGAGCTGGTAGGGGTTCCGTGGATGTCGTCGTTGCTTTTCAATCCCAAAGGGTTCACCAACTCTCGTGAGCCCGTTTTGCCGGCGTAGGGGTTGTCATCACGCTGTTCACGAACCGTCGACCATAAGCCTCGTTTTCACGCTTGATCATCTTTGGAGAAACAGACTCCGCCGTCACAGGCGCCTGCATGAGCTCAGTAAACGACCTCTTTCGCCTGACACTAGCAGCAACCGTTGCTGGTCGCGTACCAACCGCTTCGGGTCGTCGACTGATAAACTCCGCCAATTGCTGAGGATGGCAACGCACGAGATGGTGGTGGCTGAAGGTGCAGACACTCGACTGGGTCTTGGTCCACTTTCGAAAGCCAAAGTTGTTCAACTGGCGCTGGAAGCTCGCGAACTTGCCGTGCTTGAAATACTTGGGCAGCACGACGATCTCGAGGCGCTTGGTGTCGAAAATCTGAAAGTACGTGCCGTCCTTGGACCACGTTAGAATCGTCTGGTCCTCGTAGTGCAAAATGTCGTACAGGCTCCGAAGGAACTTGGGGACTCGCATGGCGCGAATGGTGCTCGTCTTGGTCGCCAGGTCAATGGTGTGACTCAGCGGCAGGTGTTGGGGCGGGGGTGGAGGACACATGCGCATACTGGGCATCATGGCGACGAAGGTACCGAAGTAGAAGTTCTGCTGCGCGCTGCTCGGACGAGATCCAATTGCAAAGTGAGGCAGGGTGGGGCCTGCTAGGTCGCATGCCGCCGTTGTCGCGCTTCGACAGACGGCGCCGCTATTGGTTCACCCCAGAAGTACCGACGTTGCAGTCCAGTCGGAATCAGGCCTCTAGCCTGCGATCGACAGCGCATTTGTTCCAAGCAGGCCCGGAGCGGGGCCAGCGGCACCCGGCGTTCGCTGAACTGCGCCGAGTTCTCTCGTCCCAGCAACGTGCTACAAGCCCCAGCACCTGGGGCCCAGCCGTCTTAGTCGTGACCCCGCAGCGATATGGTGCCAGGCACATTTCGTCTGTCCCTCCTGGAGTGCAGGCTGGACTCCAGGCCAGCGCAGACGTCACGGCATCAAATGCCAGGTGGCCCTCAACTTCAACGCTCGTGCATGGTGTAGCTCGCCTCCTGCAGCAGCTTCAGTGTCCAGCTTCCTCTGCAGCAGTGGCGATTCCTGTGGGTTGCCAAGGATACTACCTGTAAACAAGACGCGGCAGACGCAGCTGGGCTGCACCACCGTCCGGGGTCGGTCGCCACGTTGGTGCTCCTGGCCCCAGGCCGGTGCTGGCCGTCGTGTGGTCGGCGACACCGGTCTCCGAATGACGCGGCCCGCGTACAAGTGGCTCTCGGTTCTCGAGCTGGGAATCTGCGCCGATGGATGCAAGGCGAACAAGGCAATTGGTAATGGCGGGGTTCCGAGTCACACACGATGGTTGCGTTCACGTGCAGCACCTTCCGGTGCGCACCGCTGAACTCTATCCTGGTGCTTTTGACACTGAGCTCCAACATGTCGACGAATGTTTTTAAACTGTCATCTCTGGCACTGATCTAAGGCAGCGCAGTACGCTCTGGACAGCGAGCCCTCTGGACACGAAGCGCTCTAAATGATATCGAACACCTTTTTGAGCTTGATAACAAGCTGCCAGTCCTCCTTCTGCAGGTCTTCCCGGAAGTTTTCCTTGAGCGCGTCGATGCTCTGGCGAGTCAAGCGCGAGACCAGCTTGTTCTTGTGGTCAAAGTGGCGGCCATACATGACGCTGCCCTCGTTGTCTATCCGCACGGCCACGGACGCGCCCTTCTTGGCGCGATCCACCTCCTTGTGCTCGCGCTCGATGGAGCCAACCTTGCCCACCAAAAACCCTCCAGCAGAGGGCACCACAAGCGGCGTGCCAACCTTCAAGATACCTTCCTCGACGTCCACCCCGAGAATGATGGGGTCCTTCTTGTTGAACACGCAGTTCGGCAGGATCTTCAGGACGCACGGGAACACAGCAACCTCGGCAAACTCCTCGCGCCGCGCCATGCGGAAGTTGTCCATGTACGCCGTGAACTGGTCGAACAAGTGGTAAATAATGTCTGCCGTAAAAATGCGCACGCCTAGCTCCGCGGCGAGCTCCGTGGCATCACTGTGCACCTTGACGTCGAAGGCAAGGATGGTAGCAAACTCCGGTTGGTGCTCCAACTGAACTGATGCACGCATCACATCCTTCTTATGGACAGGGCCAATGTTCACGCACGACACAGGGATGGGAGGGTCACACGTACGCAGGAACTCTAGCAGGGCTTCCAAGGCGCCCAGGGTCGAGGCCTGAACCATAACGCCGCGGCGGGTAGCCTTCACAGAGTCCAAGATGCCAGTCAAGTCGGACATGACTGAGTCCTTCAGCTCCTCGACGTCGTCGTCGGGGCCAACAACGTGAATCTGCGTGCCAGCAACAGCCTTCTCCAAGCCCTGGGCACAAATTTTCACACCCATAGCAGCTTTCATCTTCTGATGGTGGAGGTACTCACCCTTGACACGGATCTCCTTCATCGGGTGCGGCGTCAGTAATGAGCGGATTGTTGTCACTACGGGGCCGTCCAGCGTACACACCACAATCGTGGATCCTTCCTCTAACGATCCGTTAACCAAAATCGTATCGATCGTAGTACCCAGACCCTCGATAACCTTGACTTCCAGTACTGTACACTGTAGAATGTCCACGAACGCAAGTGACTTGGCCATGCGCTCCTGAGTCAAGCGCGTGAGCATCATGAGCAGATCCGGCACACCCTCGCCAGAGATAGCGCTCGTGGGAATGAGCGACACCGTGCGGGCCAAGTCTTTATTCCGCCAGTATACTTCAGCGTTCAGCTTTTGCTCGGCAAACTCAACAATAATGGCCTTCATGCGGTCTTCGAACTCGCGAATGACGTGTTCGTTCTGGTGCTTCAGAGCCTCTTGGACAGGCATGTCAGGCATCGTCTTCCAGCCGTAGCATCGATCAATCTTGTTAAGAGCCACTACGAACGGGGCCTTCTTTGGCGCAACAAGCGCAAAGACTCCAGCGTCTGAGGCTCAAGACCGTGCATAATGTCAACCACCAGGATGGCAATATCACACAGCGAAGAACCACGCGTACGAAGGTTTGTGAAAGATTCGTGACCAGGCGTATCGATCACGAGGAGACCAGGCAGTTTGTACTCCAGCTTCATCGTCTCGGCCAGGCGTGCCGTCTTCTGTTTAATGGCTTCCACCGGGAAAAACGTCGCGCCAATCTGCTGGGTAATACCACCGGCCTCCGCGTCCTGCACCTTCGTGCGGCGGATGTTGTCGAGCAGCTTTGTTTTACCCGTATCGACGTGGCCCATAATACAACAAATCGGAGAGCGCAGGTTGTCAGTAGACACGTTCGCGCGTGCTGCAGCCTCACGCTCGCGGCGGCGTTCCGCGGCCTCTTTCTTTTTCCGTTCAGCCTCTAATTTGGCCTTCGAGCGCTGGCGCTCCTCCTCCGCTTCCTGGCGCATCTGATCCGCCTGCTCTTCTTGGCGTTTCTTCAGCGCAATGCCTTGCTCACGCAGACGCTCCTGCTCCTTCTTCTGTTCCAGCAGCAGCAGATCTTCGTCGCCATCGCTGTCACTTTCGGCCGCCTGTTCCTCTTTGACTTCCTGAAGCTTGTCCTCCAGCGAGGCAACGACGTCGCTCGTCTCCCAGTCCTCGTCATCCCATGCATCAGGGGCTTCTGCCTCCTCCTCTTGGGCCTGGGCTGCGTCCTCCGCCTTCTCCCAATCATCAATTTCTTCCTCTTCTTCCTCTTTCTTTACAACAGGCTTGGGCTCAGTTTTTGGGTTCCTCTTTCTTCTGCTCCTTGGCCTTTTTGTTCTTCTTCTTGTTGTCCGAGTACACAATTTTCTTCTTCTCCTCGGTAGCAGCGTCGGGCACAAGACCAGCCTGCTGCATGGCCTCCAGCCTTGCCTGGGCTTTGGCTGCCTTCTGCTTCTGAGCCTTGGTCATGTACGTGCCCTCCTTCTTCTGGCGCTCGATCTTGGCAGCGCGAGCCTCTTTTTCTTGCGGCGGATCTCCTCCTGGTGCTCAATCTCCGCAAGGCGCTTGGCCTCCTCCTCCTGGGCGATGCGTTCCTGCTCCAGCCGCTCCTTCTCAAGGCGTTCCTGCTCGGCCTTCAACGCGGCCTGGCGCTCCATCAGCGCCTTGGCGGCCGCCGAAGTGGGTTTCTTGTCGTCGTCCTTCTTGGAGTCATTGGGTTTCTTCTTTCCTTTTTCTTCTTCTTCTTGTCGTCCTTCTTCTCACCTCCAGCGGCGGGGCCACGCCCAAAGACGCGAGGTACGCGGCAGCGGCGGCGTCCACGTCGGTCGCCTGCTTCTCGTCCTCCGCGGGCTTCTGTTGCTGCTCCTGTTTGTCCGTCTGCGCCTTGCTGGTCTCCTCCGGCGCGAACTCGTTCAGCACATCGTCCCAGTCGTCGCTGGGGAGGCGGCCGCGTTCTTCTTGGCGCTCTTCTTTCCCTTCTTAGGCGCCATCGTATCACTTGCTCAAGTGGGCCCTCTTGTCGTTTTGGCTCGGAAATCAATGGCGCACGAGGGGAGGTCCACCATAGTGAGCACGGTATATATGTAACGGAACGATTGTGCCAAAAGGAGGATCTGATTGAAGTGCGAAAGCTCGATCTGACTTGGCGGCGCCCCATGGCATGCGCCGTGCTACCACACGAACGGGATGATCGCCCGGCGGTTGGCGGGGTACTCGCCGCGAAACTTGTCCTGGTACCAGCGATGGTTGCTTAGCGCGCGGGGCACGAGGTTCGTGGCCGAGTACACTGCGAACGACAGTCCTGCAGGCGACTGCGACACAAGCGTCCAGCCAACCCACTCCAGCAACTCACTCAGGTAGTTGGGGAGGACACGAACTCGAACAGCCCGCCGCGGGGATCTTGTAGCCGGTCTCGCCGGGCTTGCGCAGGTGGATCAGCACTTGATCCGAGTAGATGTTGGAGGCCAATCCGAACACGAAGAGAGCAGTCCCGACGTAGAACGAGGGTCTAGCGAAGGGTTGTCGTTGCTGTAGTCACCGAATTGACTCAAGTAGCGGGCGTTGATGTAGCCGTTGATCAGGTTGTAAAAGTCGCCAGACAGCATTACCGTTAGTGGCATGCGCTTCTCTTGCTGGCGCGGATCAGGAACGGGTAGACACACGAACGGTACGCGTAATGGCAGCCCCACAGTCCTGCAGCGAGGAGAGGCGTCGTCTGCAGGAGGTGGTCTCCCATGAGTACACGATCGCGAACCAAACGGCTGACGGGCTCTCCATCAAAACCCAGCCGAGGCGCGTGTCCACCGTTGGTCCCCAGCCAGGTCGAACATGACGCCCATAGGGAGCCGTGATAGCACTCGTCGCCGTGAAAGTTAAGACGCCCAGCGCGAACACTCCCTTGACCAGCCAGCTGTGCAGCTCTTCCTCGGCATCGATGGACAGCATGAGGGCAAAAACGGTTGTTCGGGGTCGTTTCTTTTCTACAAATCGATGTGTATCCTGGCGGCGGGAGCGGAGAAACATGGGCAGGTCGAAGCAGTCACTTCACTTCGGTGCTGGGATTACATTCCGTTGGTCTCAATTTCATTTGTTTCGAGATGGTATATTCTTGTTCCGTGGTATGGCTTGCCGCGAAAATCGTCCAGACGACCTCACAGGCACCAGCACAGCGCACATGCATCCGTTACATGCAATGAACCAAAAACAGCTATGCATCGTCTTCGCGATCGAGGTGACAGCGAAGCTCGTTTCCTCTGGCTTCACGTATGTAGGGTGTCGACGTCAGCTTTTACGCGTCTTTCATATACGTGTCCATCTCGTTGTCCAGCTCTTCAGCAGTTTTCGATGGCGGTGTGTCCTTGCGCTCACCATTGCCGGCGGCACTACGAAAAGAGCAGTAAAGCGTCATTCATGGCATGTTTGGCATATATCCAAAGTGACTGGTACATACCCTTGCGGACCACGTCCACGACGGCGGCGGCGGCCCTTCGACTGATCATTTTCACTGTTGTTGTTCCCTCTGTTAGCACCACAAAATGTAGAGTTAGTTATCACGATACTTTGGAAAGTGCATCATTACGGTAGGCTTACCCGAACGAAACCTTGAACTTGACGTCCTTGTCATCACGCTGAAGCGCTGTGCCAAACAGCCCGTTGCGGACGATTTTGTCGGAATCTAAGGAAATCTGCATTGGCTGGCCGTCCAGCGTACGACCTAGATTAGCGTATACGCAACGAAACGATTGTTGTTAGGAATCCGGGTCCACCAGCAAGTACAAGTCCACTTTATGGTACCGTCGTATTGCTTGATGGCCTTGTCTGCGTCTGAGCGGCGAGCGAACCAAACGCGCGCAATGCCCTTGGATCGGCCCGAGCGGTCATACACGATCTCAGCCTTGGAGACCTCGCCAACCGTGCCAAACAGCTCGCGCACTTCTTCCTCCAGGATGTCGAACTTCAGGTTCTTCACCAAGATCTTCGTGCCAGGGCTGGC
>JAAVTG010000317.1:0-48304 GCA_011947345.1 Phytophthora quininea
CCTTTCATGGCAGCCGCCCGACCACTTCGTGCGCTAACTGGCAGCGCCTCCGCTTCCATCGCTCAGTTCGCCATTTGCTCAAGCCCAAGCTCCAACAGCGCACCGGGGCAGCCGGTGGTCTCCGGCATGAACCTGCTGATGCTGTAGGAAGGAGTAGCTGCTAGGGGTAAAGGGGTTAAAACATTAATCCTTACTGTACAACATCAGCACCATCGTCTAAAGTGTCGACGTCGCCGTCTACTGCTTCAAGAGTAGCAATTTTGGTGAAACCATCCAAGCCGCTTACAGCCACTTCCACTCGGGGCTGTCGCGCGTGAGGCCGTCCACGTAGTCGTCGAACGACACGCCCGCAGCCTTGGAGATCTTGCCCAGCTTGCGGATCTGCTGCTTGCTCAGCGGACGCAACGTCTTGGGGTTCGTCAGCTTCGTGCGCTTCATGTTGTCGTTAATGTTGCTGCCGACCTTCTTGGCCTTCTCCTCGTCGGGGTCTTCCTCGTCCAGCACCTTCTTGCCACCTCCGGCGCGGTATTCCTTCTCCTCGGCCTCGCCGATGATAGTGACGCGACCAGACTCCACCAGCCATTTCTCCGTGCAGAGCGAGTTGTAAAACTCTTCACTGTGGGAAATCATGATGACACCGCCAGCGAATTCACGGATGCCGTCGGCCAGAGCGCCCAGCGCAGCGCGGTCCAGGTAGTTCGTCGGCTCGTCGAGCACCAGCAAGTGCGGGCAGTTCCACATGGCAGCAGCGATGACAAGCTTCACCTTCTGACCACCCGACAGGCCGCGGATCTTGCCGTGGGTGCCGAACTCTGCCGGAAGGGCAAAGTCGTCAAGGTGGCGTTGGATCTCGCGCGTCGTAAGCGGGCGAAGGTCCATGCCTGCAGCCAGCGTGGCCTGACGGATGTCCTCAGCCTCCGCGAGTTTGCCAAGTCCCATCTCCTGCAACTCCTCTAGCGTGTAGCGCTTGTTGTGGCGCTCCGTCATACCCACAAGTTTGCACTCGTAAACGAGCGTGCCACGCTTGCCCTTGGTACGGGACACGATCTTCTCGACTTGGCCCTGCTTTTTGCCGACGAGGTTCTTCTCTTCCTCCGACTGCTGAAGGTTGACGTGCGAGCCAAGTTCGCGATCAATGCCATTCTCACCACCGAAACGCCACTGGAAGTACTCGACGGGGCTGCTGTTCAGGTGCTGCTCGACGTGGTGGAACGAGTGCTGAGCCACGTACGCCACACGCACAGCGTGGTGCTTCCAGAACGAGCCAACATCAGGCGCGGTCTCCTGAACAAGCATCTTGATAAGTGTCGACTTGCCGGCGCCATTCGCACCGATCACAGCCACACGCGATGCAAGGCACAGCTTCACGGACACATCCTCAAGCTGGGGCTTCGAGGCACCTGGATATGTGAACGTAGCATTATCGAGCGTCAAGATACGACGCGTCATGGAGTTGATACCCTCAAGTCGACCAGGCTCTGGGAGCTTGAACACCGTGTCGGATGACTTCAGCTCGTAGTAGTGCTTCGCCTCTGGGTGAAGCTCCACGAAATCGCACAATTTCATCGCGTAGAGCACCAGCTTCTTCGACTCGTAGTGCAGCACGTCAGTGCACACATTGTCCAGAAAACCAGTGTCGTGGGAAACCAGCAGCACTGTCATCGATTCCAGCGAGTTCAGGTAGTCAACCAGCCATTGCACAGCGTGGACATCCAAGTGATTCGTCGGCTCATCAAGCAGCAGAATGTCTGCGTTGTACAGCATGGCGCGCGCAATGGCCAGCTTCATGCGCCAACCACCAGACAGCTCATCGATGTCGCCGTCCAGCATCTTGCGTGTGAAACCAATGTCGGTCAGGACCTTCTCCACAGCCTCCGGCGTCTGATGCGAAAGCTCCGGGGCCTTGATCATAGACTCCAGCAAGCTGCCCTGGCTTTCGACAATATCCTCGTGCTGCACGTACACAGTACGGAGACCCTCCGGCAGGCCTTCAATCGCCCCATTTGCCAGGTTGCGCATGAGCGTAGTCTTGCCGACTCCGTTCTTGCCAATCAAACCGTAACGGTGACCGCGAGTCAGGCGCAGCACAGCGTTACGCAGCAAAATCTTGCCACCGTAGGCCAGGGAGAAATCGATGTCACAGACATCGTTGGGGTCTGTGGACTTCTCGCGCTCGCCGCCAAGGCCGCCACCAGCTTCGCGCAGAGCAGCAGCCACACGCATAGCTTCCGTATCGTGCATGTGCGGCTTCAGGTAAGACATAACGATGTCGTTCCACTCCGATCCGCGGTTCTGAGTCGCCAGCTCCGTGCACACATCGGAGACGTACTCGAGCGTGAAATCCGTAAGGCCGGGGTGAGTTGGGCGGTCCAGTGTATCGGTGAAGCACGTGAGGATGTCGCTCTGCAACTTTTGCGGATCTCAATGGGGTCTTCTTCCATCGCCTCGCCATCGCCAGCAGCGTGCACCAAGTGAGCGCGGGCTTCCTTAGCAGCCTCAACGACTTCCTCATCAATCAGACGGTCAATCGCGGTCTCGAGCTGCGGAAGCAGGAGCGGTACAAACTGCATCACATCTGATGGACGCACCACAAGGCGACACATGCTGTCAATAATCTTGGAGGCCTTGCGCTTGAGCGAAGAGCTGTGGATGCTCGTGTCACGAAGGGCTTTGTGCAGTAGCGGCGCGATCAGGGACAATGTCGGCGCGTCCACGTTGGCCACGAAAGTGGTTGCGATCAGACTGTCAATTGCCTTCATGGTCTCCTCCGGACGAGCGATGACGCCAACCAACTCCGGCACAAGCGGCACGACATCGTCGTTGCTGATCTTGGAGCACACGGCGACCAGCGCGTCGATGGAGGCGGCCTGGACCTGCTTCTTGGTGTCCCACACGTAGTCGGTCACGATGGGCATGATCTCCGGTAGCCAGCCAGACACCTCCTCACTGGCTGTCTCGCTCAGATCCTTGAGCATGTTCAGCGCCGCGACCTTGCTCTGCCACTGGCGCAGCTCCAGCGCCGTGTAGATCTGCTTCAGAATAGTGTGAATCGCCAGCGGGCTAACCTTCTGCGCCAGCGTCTTGGCCAGCGCCGCGGCGCGTGCTTCACAACGTGCTCCGAGTCAGCGTGGCGCTGCATGATCACGGGCAGCAGCTCCACCACCACCGGCTCCATGACAGAAGACACCTGCTCGTTCTTCAGCAGAGCTGTGAACGCCAGCAAAGCTCCCTCGCGGGAGGTGGTGGGCTTGGCTGTAATGAACTGCTTGAGCTGCTCCAACACGTAGATTCCCGCAACGCTGGCAGCCCCAGCACGTCAATGGCCGCGACTATGTCGGCAGCAGCAGCACTGCGCTGCGACTTGGAGCCAAACGCGTCGGCGAGGCGCGACAGCACGTCGTCCATCTGCTTGTTGGCTGCGTCCGAGTCCTCGATGGCTCGCAGAGCATCCCGCTGTGTTTCAGTGGCAAGCACGCGGAACTCGTCGCTGTCATCGGACGAGGAAGCCGACGTCTCGGACGGAGCCGGCGACAGCTTCTTGTGTACGGGCGGCACGACCACGTTCAGCTGCGAGCGCGGCGCCACGACCGACAGTGACGGCGCGAGGTACTCCTGCTCTAGGATGGACGGCTTGGAGCCGGCCATGGCCGCGGCCAGAGCAGCGTCGGCTGCGGCCTTGCGAGCGCGTTGTCCCTTGCCCATTGCGATGTGATGAGGTGCGAAGCGAGTCCTGGCGGTAGGTGAGAGAGGTCGAGACTGCGACGGCAAAAGCGGGAATGAGACAGCGAGCGCAGCACAGGTCACAGCCATCCGATTCGCAAAACTGAAGTTGGCCAGGTGGATGGGCAACGTCTTTCGTTTGACAGTCAGCGTCAGTAGTTGTAGCTATAGTCAGACAGAAGAGGGTACAAACGATCATTATACTATGTTCTAGTATGTCGACCCGGACGAACACCAACTTCTGACCTCGAAAGTGGCATGTAACGCGGAGTAAAACCGACATAACCGACGCAGTCGGCCAATCAGCGAGGTCGAACTCATGTCCCAACAAATGTGCAGACAACTGTGCGTATTAATACACATTCTCCAACTCTGGTAACACCACTATAAGTAAATACATGCCTGCGTAACCAAAATCCACTATGGTTTCACAAAATAAATTTTGTCAGTGGCAGCTAGTGAGCCAATCAAACTGCAACCCCGTCAACGAGATTTAACAAGAAAACGTATGCCAAGCTCGTTACAATAATATTTTGACTTTGATTGGCTTAAATTACTGTAAAGACAATGTTGTCTCAGTCCAAGACCCCCTCCCTCCTCCCTCCCCCTCCGTCCGTATGGCCAACCGCGACGACTCCTCCACTTCTCCAGGGCGACCTACAAGAACTGACGCTTCGCTGGCGACGCCGGTGCCCGGTCACCTCAATGCTGACCAAGTTCGAGGAGCTTGCACCGCTTTCAGTACCAAGAAGGCCTACCGCAGCTATATCAACGGCATTAGCAAATGGATTCGAGAAACTCAAGAATTGCCAGCTTCTTTTTTGAAGATGATGGTAGTATTAACGTGTCTGTATTTACGCCTACCCATTTTGAAGCATTTCTACTACATAAGATGAACGGTGGCGCCATCAAGGTGTCCTCACTGAGTGGGTATCGAAGTGCTTTGAAGGACGTTTACCGGCGGAAGCGGTTGGATCTGCCCCAGAATATCTGGACGACCTCAAAACATTTTTCAGAGGGCTTAAACGAGTAGAAGCAGACAATGATCAAGCTGGATGTGAGCGCAAGTCTGGAAAAGAACCGCTGACATTTTCCCTGTACACGCAATTGGCGGGGCGCACTTTGTCACTTGATGACAATGGATTTGCTTACCTCTTCTTGCTGTCGCAATGGAACCTAATGTGTCGTTCCAAGTCGGTGGAAACGCTGCACCTCTCGCATTTACACAGCGCGGATGACAGTGTTGGATGTGTGCTGCACAAAACAAAAACAAACCAAGAGGGAAGTGGCCCCAAGGATCCTCGTCATATTTACGCCAACCCCACTCAGCCATCATGCTGTTGGGTACTCGCGCTCGGGATTTATCTAGCATCAAACTCAACTCTCACGACAGGCAAACTTTTCCCTGGCTCGAACCAAAAGTCTCGCTTTTGCAAGGTGCTTGGCAAAATGTTGGAAGAAATCACTGGGCAAAAGGTTTACGGGACGCATTCCATCAGGAAGGGAGTGGCTACCTATGCCAGCAGCGGCAGCACGGTCAGTCCGTCGATCGTCAGCGTGTGCTTGCGTTGCGGCTGGTCCTTAGGCGGCGTCCAAGATCGCTATTTTCGCTATGAAGCAGCCGGCGATCAGTATCTGGGGCGCGTCGTCGCCGCCATGCCTCAGAACAGCTCACGGTTCGCGTCGCTACCACCACACTTCAAGGACCCCTCAGACGAATTCGTGCTAGACAGCATTGCGAAGATGTTCCCGAGCATGAAAACCGATGCCCACCTTGCCCCCATATTGCATCTCTGTTTGGCATCAATTGTGCAACACGCGGGACACGTTCGCTGCCATGTATCTCAAAGCCATCCACTGCTCTCTTCGTATGTATTCCGAGGTGAAGGGGTCATCGAGAAGCTGCAAAGCCTTCTTAGTATGACACCAAACTCGTGGATACGACCCACGGGGATTCCACCACATATCGAGCTGCTGCAGCAGCACTCGCAGACACGCACAGCTCTACAGCGTCTACCTGACGTGCTGTTGGATGATTCGACAAGCTTTTAGAGGAGAGATGCATTGGTCATGGTAGCATCACGCGAGATGCTCTTGGCACTACAATCCAGTCGCTGCTCCAGGAGGCAGGGCTGTGGCAAAGGCAGAACTCTGCAATGGAGTCTAACTCCCCTCAAAGCCGTCAAAGTAGTGTCCATTACTGGCCATCCGACGGTCGGTTCCATAAGATGCCAGAGCAGTTCAAATTTCCGCAACTTGACGCGCTGGGTGTGTGGCGTCTGTGGTGGCTAGGCAACCAAGCAGCGGGATGTCCTCCATTTCGGACATTGCACACCTGTGATTTCTCTACGTCTAACCGCAAGATGTTTTCCGAGTGGTCCGTTCTTGTGCGCCATATCTCTGTCGGCATCGAAGCTTCAGACGACATCGAGATGCATCGACCTACAAATCAGGAGCAGGTCGACAGCCTTTATTATCAGGGAATGGCAAAAGTGCTGTTGAAGCCTCCAAAGCACCCGCACAAACAGCGCTCTGAGAGAGCTGTCACGACCTTGCGGCGGATTCGAGAAGCCATTCATGACACTAACCCAGAGGCACGCTCAGTTCCCTTTCGCAATAGAAAACGAAAAAAGCAGCAGCACGAAGTTAGCACATATCTCAACATAATCGTCAATACGTCCACTGCTATCGTGTTTACCATGAGAGCTCAGCACACCTCATGTACCGACACAAAACGACAGCCTGCTGGCCACCCTGCCGGGTGGTGGTGACTTCTCGCCGTCATCTTCGCGCCATCCGCGGCCGGGAGATCCTTGGTCACCCTTTGGGCTTCTTGGGGCGCGATATTAGTGCTGACAGCGATCTCGGCGGCGCACACCCGCCGGCGGTCGACGGCAACTCCTTCAAGTGCAGCGTGTCTGGCGTGTCGAATTCTGAAGGAGACGGCCAAAGGCAGACATTTTATCCAATCACATTCCTTTACTTCACCGTTACCACTTCAGGTTACGGGAGCTCGACACGAGTCATTCTCCTCACAAAATTTGACGGCCTCAACAAGACAGTGCAACATTTATCAGCGTTTTTGTTTGTGAACGGGTAGCACGCGCTCGTCACGCGGATGTCAAGCATCTGATTGGTTTAAAAGGACTGTGCTCGCGATAGTTATTCATTCCCCCTAAGAAGAATGGCAAGCCATGAAGTTCTTTCACCCGCCTCGAATGACCAACTCCACAGTCAAGTTGCTACAGGAGTGCCGTCAAGCACAACCAATTACCTACCAGGATATGAAGCCTTTCCGCATGGGACTGAAGCGCGTTGAGGAAGACAACGGCCAAGAAGGCTGAGGGCGACACACTGGAACAGCACGGCTCATTTTTTCGCTGTTCTGCCAGCTTTCCGATCTAACGCCCTGTTGGGTGACAACGGGCTGCTTGTTTATTTTTGCTGTCCCAGTGGAACTTTATGTGGACTTGAATGCGGGAGAACTTGGAGCATCGAGAGAGTTCGAGTAAAAACTCCACTCACCTGAATCCGGGATCAGGAATACAGGATCAGGGAAGTCTCAACCACGATCGAGGATCAGGAGTCTTGTCATCTCGGATCCAGGATCTCTGGTCATTGGCAAGCACTCTTGGGCAAATAACTTGAAGATGTAGAATAACATATGTTCCACTTCCAGGATCATGACTTGGATCTTGGCTTGGTGGTAACTTGTGACTTTAATCCAGGATCCTGAACTGAGGACCTGGAACTCCTGGATAGAATCCATGATTAGGAAGGCATTCCTGTTTAACTTCCAGGAAATGCAGAATTCTCCTTTCACATAGAAAAACCCGCTTCGGGACGAGAGTTGGTCCGGACTGAGTGCTCCGAGTACTTGGGTAGCTGGCTCAGTAATCGCACTTCCAGACCTGGGGCCCCTCCTTGGTTCAGGGATCCAAGATCCAGATCCTGACCATCGCAATAGTCCTTCCATAGTTTGTGCTACATAAACAGATGGCCGCTCTGGCTCTATTTCTGAACCTAAATCAGAAGTTACCATACCTTAGCCAATAGAAAGTCTCCATCCGGAAAAATCGAGTGCCTCGTGTCACCAATCGCGCCTCCCTAGCAGCGACTTCACCTCGACAACGCTGATCTTCTTCATCACGGCGAGCCCCCACTTTGTGCTCGTTCTCTTCTCTCCTCCTCTTCATTATCTCGAAGACCCCCTTCCAATTGTGCTAGCCGATCTTTCGATGTCGCCGATATTTTACATTAGAAGTGACCGTGGTCTTCACAGTGCGAATTTAGCCTCGCGTTCTTCCGTTGCCTCATCGTGGGCACGCTTGATGACAACCGTGCCGAACGAATTGAACCTATCAAGACGACTTGAGTATTGTCAACTACAGCAGACCCTGATCCAGGATCCAGGCCCTGGAAATTGAAGGGTCGCCTGCGGTCTTCCCATATTTTCCCCGAAAGGTCAAGTTGCTCAATTAGGGGCGACTGTTCAACCTGCAACCACGACCACCATGCTGAAACCAAGACAAGACAAGATGATGTGGACTATATATAAATTAGGTGAAATTGTAATAATGCAGAGTACGCTAGATTAAACTTTTACAGAGTCTATTTTCTCCTGTAATAAATAAGTTGTCACGTTATCGTGCCACCAATTTGTGTATGGAGATCAAGGTGCGCTATAGCTATGGAGCAAGTATCACATTCGGCCGCGCCTGTAAGACGTCTGTGGGACTCCAACCGTTCCGAGTCGAGTCAGGTAGGGGACCAGGACGCTGTTCGATTTGGGTTAAGACCCCTCCCTATTTCACATACTAGTTAGGGGTCTTGTGCCTTCCCATTTCATATTCCTGTGCCTCGGGAGCCTGGACCAACAGTCGGCAACCAAGGACGTTACCGACGACTGTTTGTGTAGAGCGAGGGTATAAGCTTTGAATCTGACAAGTGACTTTTCTCTTTCAGAGAGTGGTGCGCGTTGCATTCTGGGTGTCTTGGATCGGCCAGTTATCCAGGACCTGAAACCCCGATCGACACCGGTGAATTATCCCAAGTCCTCGGCTAACAAAAAGAACAAGGACCTGCATATCGTGTCGTGTGAACTCTGGTTGTGGTGTTATTGCTGGTGTACGAGCGTGTGGAGATTGCGTGAGCTTCTTGATCCTGGAATCGAGAATCCTGATCCTGGACCCAACCTCCTGGCCCTGAATTCTGAAAGTCTAGTCCTGGAAGAAGAAGCTATTGGAGCTTGGTCATTACTCCTACCCCAAGTCGCGTGGACGGTGCCTTGAGGTAAATCTTACCAAGAGGGGTCACACAAGGTACACGCCACCCCGGATTGGGAATCCTGGACCTATATCTTAGGACTGGTGTGGCGTAGCGGGATCTACCGAAATCCCTCTGGCGTACCGTGTCAGACTGCCGACTACGGAAGGGGTACTCCGATCTGCCGTGTGTGCTGAACGCGTTCTCGCCTTGTGTACCCGTCGTCGGGCAGGTAACGCTCTTCCGTTGACTCGAGGAGGTGCGGTGAAGACGGAATTTTCCTTGGAGGACGCGAGGCCCTGGGGTGACAGCAGCACGGGTACGCTTCGTTCTGCTGTCGGGGTCACTTATGCACTTCGAAGCAAATTCGGCTCTCCGTTTGTTTGTTAGGCTAAGTGCCTGCCACTACATTACCGCACTATCCTTTGCAGACCTTGCGCGCCACTTGATTCTTGCCCTTTCGCTCCCCGCCCTTGAAAAGACTGACAAAATAGGAAATTTACACTTCAAGATCCGTCTGACACTAAAAAGTATGGTGTGCCACACTTAGGGATGGGCATTTTGCTGCCTGGTAATTACCAGGAAATAACCAATATGGTAATTACCAGATAATTTCCAGGTTATTACCAGGTAGAAATTACAAAATGGATCGTTTGCCTCCGCCTTGTTTTATCGCAATTCTATCCCTCGCGGCGGCCATTTTGTCGCCATGTTAGATCCGAATTTGCGGTGGAGAGCAGCTAACGTCCTGCACGGCCCGTGCTGCAGCTTGCAATGGGAAGGTCTGCCAACCCGGTACGACAGCTTTTCGACGTCGTTGTGTTGAGGGAACCTCACTCGGACGTAAGATGCAAGAACTGCGGCATGGTACTGCCGACGGCTCGACCTACCCGTAGTATGCTGAAGCACGCCGTTGAGTGCAGTGGGCTGACAGACGAAGATAGAACGAGATGGAAGAATATGCGCGACGCTGCCATTGCAAGCACGATTGAGGCAATTGGTGAGGGAAGTTTACGCCAAGGAAGCAACCGGCATCGAGGACCAATTCTACAACTCCAACGTCAACAAGATCGATATCATTTGAGTTGCCGACGCCAAAACGCCGAAAAGTGACTGGGCTGACACAGGACGAGAAAGAACTAATCATCGCACAAGGAATCTACCTAACAGGGATACCATTTCAGGTTGTTGAGAATCCTCACTTCCAGCGCATGTTCGAGATTTTTGGCTTCACGTTGCCGTCGCGAAAAAGCTTTCTACTACCCTTTTGGATACCGACTACGCTAGGCAGCATGCTGTCGTTGTTGAGGCGCTTCGATACGAGAAACATCTTGCAGTAGTGAGTGACGGATGGTCAAATGTGAACGGCGATAGCGTTATCAATATTGCCATCGCAAGACCGTATTTGAAGAAGCCAATATTTTGGAGTTCTGTCGTCACGGGTGTTAACCGCCATGCTGAATATATTGCAAAGATTCTCAGCACTGCTATCCATGACATTGAAGCAGTAGCAGGCGCAGTAACATCTGTGGTTACAGATAACGCGACAAATATGAAGGCCGCATGGGATATCCTTCGTGAGGAGCGCCCCGCTCTTTTCTGCCATGGCTGTTCTTCTCATGGCTTGGATTTGTTAGTGAAGGATATGTTCAAGGAAAAATAGCTCAATGGCGTTCTGAAGAGGTGCAAAACGTTCACGACATTTCTCAAAACGCACACGGCGCTGTGGCACAAGTTGAGAAATCTGTTAGACCAACCACCAGATCCTCAGCACCCACATGCTAAACGACCATCACTTCCGGTATCGACGCGATGGTACTCCAGTGAAGCTTGTATAAGCCACATCATCAATAATCGGAGTATCATCATGATGGTGCTCTCAGATCCGGTGCTACTCGACACCTATAGACGGAAATCTAAGACAACAAAAAGGCAAAACAACGGGGCCGTTCACAGCGCAGTTCGACACAGCAGTCGCATTTACTGTCACGGCAGCAATCGGTGCACCAGCAGCTTTCCTAACCACCGGACGAGACCCAATCATCTCAATCTCAAGACCCACAACTCCAGTGGCATTTACAGGGGCAGCAAATGCAGCAGCAATCGTTGGCGAGATCGCGGGCGGCGCCGCAGCGCTGACCGACGCAGCAAGCACAGTCGCCAGCTCCAGCAGTCAATGCCAACGCCACCGTGTCTGCGCTCTCATGATTCCCAAGTGTCGTCGATGTCTTCCGAGTTGCAGGACGCGCAACCGCTGTCACCTCCCCGCAGAGTACACTCCAGTCGCAACAGCAGTCGTTGGCGAGATCACAGGCAGCGCCACTGCACTGCACGTTGTAGTCACAGTCGGGGCAGAGGCAACAGGAACGACCCCGTAAACCTCATTCCTGAACCAGTCGCTACAGTGACGTTGGCTGTGTACAAGTCCACAGGTTCGGACGTCCTGCTGCAACGATAATATTGTCATACTTGTCCTCAGACATGAAAGTGTACGAGTCCGCGGACCCGGACGTATGCTACGACAAGGTTGCTTTTTAGTGAACCAATCACTATCCCCCAGTCGCCCAGCGACTTCGTGGTGAGGACTGAGGTCGAGACGCACTCGAGGAGAGTCCAATGTGAGCCAATCTGAGTCCTTTTCAGCCGCCGTGGACGGTGGGCCCTGTATCGTGACGGCCAACGGCGCATGAGGTCACTTCGTGCACAGCAATGCCAGCGGCCCCGCGCTGCTCAGCACGGGTATCTTCTTTTGAGGCCACCAAGGGAAAGAAAGACCTCGGTGCTGGACACACTGGCACCAATGCCTCTGCGATCACCACACTGACCTCATCAGCACCACCGCGGACGCCCACAGCATCTTTAACCACCCTGGCAGCCTCATGACTCCCACCTGCTACGACATCGTGACTGGTGGGTCATCAAGAAGCCTGTGGACAAGTCAAGTACCAATCTGGAGTCTCTGTAGAACCATTTGCGCGAGCTGGAACCGACCGACGACTGTAAGATCGCTCGCAAGATGCATACTACTAATTTTGCTGTTGCGTTTCCGTCATTTCAGTCTATCTTGGTCGGAGTTGCTGGACTCGCCGCACATTTATTACTTGTCCATGCGTTGCGGCCAGTCGACACAGAACGGGCTGGAGCTAATGCAGCGAGTGCACCACTAGGATGAACCCCGGTTAGTGAAGCACGTGCCACTCCAATAGCTCCAAGGGCCCATGGGGTCGCGGCCATGATCGAAACGTCCGCGTTTCACGCGGTCAAACCTTTGCGATGCAGGAAGTGGATGAAGATGCCACTGAACGCTGTCACCTCCTTGGTGCGGCGGTTTCAACCCACGCCATAGTGAACATGCCGCCACTTGATCGAGTCGAACTAGGCGTGTCGAGCCGCGAGAAATCGCCATTAATGCTTTCGACGACGAGCACTGGGGCAATCGGCCGCCTAAGTGCTGTGAGAACATGCTGAAGCGCGCCTGCGCCTTCCAACTAGTCCCCACAGTCTGCGGGGATAACCAGCATTACCATGGCCGAAGGACCAGCCCAGCCTGGTCCAACAAATAGTCCAACGCCATGAAGGTCACGTTCGCCCGGTTCGAGATCGGCTACAGGGTACCTGCCGGACGAGAAGCTGGGCAAATTCAGGACGATGATGGCCACAGCCTCACTGTACTGCGTCGGTATAGTCTTTCTCGTTGTGGCAGCGCTGCCGTTCGTCCTGAGCTATGTCGGGGCGAGCAAGGTATTTTTCAACGCCAGTCTAATTTTTCGACTTCTCCGTCTCTCATATCTGCCTGCGTTCACTCGTGGTCTTGTACGGTGGAGACCAATTCCCGCCAACTTATCCATCCTCAAAGAAGGCACTCTTTTTCAGAATCCAGTACATTATGCTGGGTTTCCAACGTCAACACCTTCATCTGCTACGCAGTGTTCCCGGTGTGTCTCCGTCCACGGACTTGGTTCTGCCATTCCTGCTGAGTATACACTGGCACCACCTACCTCGTAGGTTTAATCATGCTGGCGGTGTTCGTGCTGCTGCTGGGGGTCTCTTGCGATCGCTACGTGAACACTCCGCCGACAAATCAGTCGGTCGCTCTCGTGATGGAGGTATCAGCACTTCTCTCGAAGAAGAGCTCCAATGCCAATATGATCTTGCTCCAGACGATCCTGAACATTACGGCCTTCATCCTGGCTTCGGTGCTGGTGGATCAGGGAGAGATCGGTCACAATATCCCGTACACTTGCGGCGACATGATCGTTGCCGCGACAGTTCTCTGGGTGTGCGCCGACAGAGGCCTGAACAGCCGCCGTAGATGGCGTGGCGGCGCTGACTGCTGTCTGCGTTCAAATTTCCAGTCTCGCGGACACTTCCATTGGACAGGGACAGCAACGGGAGCTCCTTCAGGTCGTTAGCAGCCTGTCGTCTTGGGCTTGTTGTGCTGCGCTGGGACGTCGGTGCTTGAAGACATCTTGCTTGTCGCTGTGCACATCCCAATAAAATGTTGGCTGCAGCGGCCTAATTATTAGCCCATGTTATGTGCCTGTTTCTGCACAAAGGTAATTACCAGGTAGTTAAAGTGGTTTTATGGTAATTACCTGGTAAATGCCCAACGCTAGCCACACTGATTAGATGTATGGACGTGAAGACGAGCCAGCTGGGCCACCCATCCCGAAGTCAGCTGGTCGCCCCATCCCGCAGCCAGTGCCAGGATTCTTTTCATTCACCAATTTCCCGGCGAGCGACAACAAGGACAGCGTGCGCGGCCTGCCTCGGCCGGCGTCGGCTGGCACGGCGGCGCCGTATAAGCTTGTGGGGATGTGTGCGGCTCTGGTGACTTGTACGGGACGGGTTGATGCGTCCTACGGACCTTGTACCGTTCTAGTTGATGGTCATCGGGGCTGCGTGTGTTCGCGCTAGCTGTAGACGGGTAAGGAAGGAAGGTCAAGCAAGAGAAGGATGGTCAAGAGATTGGTGCTGTAGTGTTAAGCGTTTGTGTAGCCAGTAATATAGTGTTGTTTATTCCTCGCTTGCTTCGGTCTCAACGTAGGCTCGCTCCACTTTGCGCCGCTTGCGCTGGCGGTACTTCTTGATCTCGTTGGACGTCAGGTTCTCAGCCGGCTCCAACGTTGGCTTCCACGAGGTCAAGAACAGTGTTTTCCCATTAACGCGGACGACGTCTAAGATGGCTCGCATCTGGTAGGTAGGCTGACCACTTAAGTCAACGCCAGTAGGTAGAACCCACTCCTCCTCGCCGGCATCATCGCCTTGATGGGCGGCCTCAATGAGACGAGCCTTGGTGATGCGAGGATGTGGTATCGTATCCAGAAGGCGCTTAATCGAGCGGCCGCCATCCGGTGATGGGCTGGTTGAAGTGAGGCCCCAGGTCTTCAAGTACCTGGCGGCAGCCTTGTCAAGCCTCCCCAGCCACGCTGTTGGAGGTGCTGCTGGCACCAGACGAAAAAAGACGCGAAGGTAGTGGGAGGGGCTTGGTCGGGGCTTGTGGTGGCCATAGCAGTCGATGGGGCAGCGGAAGTTTGCAAATGAACGAGCTTAACCTAAACCAAAGCGGAATGTGTTTCATTTTTAGAGGTTTTTATGAGCCAAAATATATTGGAAGTGCAACAGCAATTCTATTATTGTTATTGCTCAATCTCACTAACATTAGTCTAAGCTGAGGGCGTGGCCGTTGTGGCGCGGGCGATCAGCCGGAACATGAGTGCGTGTCTTGGCCGGCTGACATCGTTTTCTTGGGGGCCGAACGGTTGACAAGAGTCCGCTTCCCGTCCAAGTCAGTGTAGTACTTGACTTGTAGAGCGATGAGAACGTGGATACAGATCCCAAACTTGAGGTGGTACTTGCATCCACACGAGAGCTTGCTCACATCCACATGCCAGCCACCATCGGGTTGACCCTTTAGTTCCATTCGCGCATAGTTAGCTCCCATCTGAGCCGAGACGGGCGCTTCCTCACAACTGCGACCCAATTCAGGCAAAAACACCCGCTGACAACCGCGTGACAGCACACGAACTTCGTCCGAGTTTGGGGATACCAGCAAGAATTCGATGCTTGATCTGCTTGGCGATATATCCTGGAGAAGATGGCGGCAACGAAAGTCGTTCACTCGAGCCCTTAGCTGCTGAGTGGCTTGAAGCACCTCCTGAAAAGATTTTGTCCTCGCCGATTCGTGACCACAACACTCGGCTAGCAGCCCGATGAGCGTGCCAATTTTGTGCTTAGTCCGAAGAGTGTAGTCACGTTTGATCAGGCGGTTGAACTGCTCCACAGGGTTGTTCATGGTCGCATAACCACTTGGTGTGTGATAACAGCCACCGGTGGAACTCACTGTTCATCCATACGCTCGTAAAGCAGTTCTGAAACGTCAACAACTGTGTGTCGCGAGACCGCTTTGCCAATACGCTTACAACCAGTTCGTCATACACCTCTTTGCGGGCCGCAAAGCGAAGGTCGTAAATATCTGCCACTACGCGCTATTATAGAGAACTCGGAAGTTTTTTTAGTCTCTCGTGGACCTTGGCCATCACATGATAGAAGCACATCAGATACGTGAGGTTGGCGTCCACCCCAAAAACTTAGTTAAACGCATTCAGTTGGGCGGTTTCATCATCTGCCATCACGCACTTGACGATCAGTTGTCGACTGGTCACAGCTGTGTAAATCTTGCGGAGTGCGGCAAGGGCCCTGACATGTAGCGCCCCCAGCCGTTGAGACGAGATGAACATTGCCACCAAGTGGAAAGATCGAGCCCGATCTGAAACACCACAAACAATTACAGGATATCCCACCTGGTTCAACTTGAAGGTTCCATCCATGTGAAACACGAAAGATGTGGGGTCACGAGTGGCGTTACGCAATAAACACTTGGTCGTCAAACCAACGAGGAAGGGGTTTTCGTCATAGCCGTTCCCCACCTCTGGTCTACTCTGTCGGTCGCGTTGCCACCCGAATGAGAACGGCTGAGTCTCTGAAACGTCAGGTCCGAACTCCAATTGGCTGATCTGGTCCAAGATATCGTCATAGTCGTCGTTGCGGTGCATTCGGTTTTTCATGTAGTTTTCCACAAACCACTGCACCTGTTGCAACGCTGGCACCTCAGCCTCTGCGAGACCGAATCGCCGAGCCATCCCTCGATGGATACGAGCTGCCTTCAACCCTTGCAACGCCAGTTCGCGGCCGTAGTGCTTCATTCGGGGGTGAGCTGGGGCTTCTTTGGATCGCGAATGTGGGTCCCGTGGGCACCAGGGTCCATGATTGACACGCGGTTCAATTCTTGGCAGGTCAGCACCTTTCCAGTCCACGGACAGGCATCATATGGCGTAGCTGCCTTGCATGTACCTGATGAGCACAGCAGCAACTGGTAGCTCATCTTGTGCGGTCTTGTCAGGGTGCAAATGGTGCAAGGAACCAGCTGACTCTTCGCGATAATGAAGACTTTCATGTTTTCCATGAGAAGTTGCGCGTCTTCGCAAGCCAGGGCGTTGTAAACCGTTGTCCACTGGCACTTGGAAGGCTTAGACGGCATGTTGGGCGTAGGAGAGGGCTTCGAAATTTGCGCTGGGTTCTTATATTTCCGAGAAAAGGGAAATGAGCCAGTGTTTGTGGGAATACAGGCTTGGTGATTGGTCAAAATAGAGCTATAAACCTCATAACGATTCGCTATTAATGGGTGGTGTACGTTTGCCCAGGTTTGTAGTGTTGCAGCCAATCGCAAAGTGCCTCGACGTTTCGTAGAGTAATGCGACGAGTGTTCGATGTGGACCACGCACGTTTGATGTGCTCCAACAAATACTTCGTACCGAGCCATTTTCTTATGTGTTTTGCCGGTTATGTCTGAAAGACTGTATCGAGGTTCCCGCACTGGCTAGCCTGCGACGTTTCACATCCGCATTGGCTTGGATTACGCGCCTCAGCCGATTAGCCACTTGCATCATGGCCAAGTTGAGAAATGAGTACATGGCCAAGTCGGAACTGGGTACATCCATGAATGATGGTACTACTGAATACCCGTGAGTAAAGGTCTCTCTAAAGCCATATCCCAAAGATTGCGCCAAAAGTCCAGCGCCCATTGAGAGAGCTTTATTTCTGTTCTAGAAAGACTGACAGTTGTACCGAGGGGCTGAGGATTCAGATTCGTTCCTATTGAGTTGTACAATTGCACTGAAGACTAGCCTACCGACCAGTCAAAATCATCTACGGAGAAGACCCACCCATCACAGCGCTTCACCTCGAGTGGCGGGAAAGCCCCCCTTTGTAGACTCGCTTTTGCATCACCCAACTAAAGCATGACCACCTACAACTGGTGCCTTCAAGACAGCCTGCGAGGCGACAAGCTTGTCAATCGCAGGCTCGACGCACTCCCTGCCATGAAGGTGGTTGCGAGTCAGCTGAAGCGGTGCACGGTGTGTAAAGTAAACTTCGACGAGCATCTCTTGCGCTAACCGCATCTACGGGTGCGGATCCGACCCGTGCTTCGACTCCGGCGCTTCGTGTGAGTTTAAGCTGAAGACCGCCGCCTGCGAAACATCACAGCTATGCCACTTCTACCAGCAGGGCACCACGTTTCCACGGGGGTAACCTTTTCTTGAGGTCAAGTTTGGGTGAAGTCCACTTTTTGGGGTCAAGTCGGGTCAAGGTCGTTTTTTTTTCAAGTTCGGGTCAAATTTTTTTGTCAAGTTTGGGTCAACCTCTATCAGTAATCTCAAGTAATTTTAAACGTTATGGTCGCTATGCTCCTCAGCTGCGCGGCGGTTGCACCGCCTACTTCGCTTCGCTCGTGGCGGGCAAGGATCCCGCGCGGATTAGATAGAACCTACTACTTAGACATACCTACCTACTCCGCCGTACGCCCCACCCCTGACAGACCCCCGCTTCGCTCCGGTTGTCAAGTCGGCTCTCTACCGGCTCAAAGTGTATGTCTTGTAGAAAAACTTAAATTCTAATCAATATTCTATGAATCAAATATGGGAGGTTACTCAATATCACAAAGAGAGGTTGACCAACTCGCGAGTTGGGTCAAGTTTTAGGGTCAAGTTCACGAGATTTTTCCAAAATTTGGACTTGACCCGAACGTGATCCCAAAATATCTCCCTCCACGGGAGGGCAGAGCAAAAAGCCGAAGCTGTCGAGGTCAATAAAAGCAACGATCCAGGACCTAGTTCTACAAGATGTGAAGCCAGCACGCATCCGCAACGGGTTAATCGACAGACTCGCTCTTGCAGCAGACACGCTGCTTGCTCTTAAGCAGATCCGGAACGTTAGTTACAACTACAAGAGAAGCAAGCTTTCCAACACAGATTTAATGGAGAAGATGGTTGAGATTGCTACAAGCTCCCCATTTTCAAAACATCTTCCTGACTCCACTGCCTTCAGGTTTGGATATCCAGTGGACAGTGATGGACATCCTGTTCTCGCCGATGTTAGCGATGAAAACCCGTTAGTGATTGGCATAACTACGAAATTTCTTTTGAGAGCTGCAAACCGAGATCCACGTTCGTATTTCACATGGACGCTACGTTTAAGCTCGTGCTCTGTGGCTACCCTCTTACGGTCTGTGGAATTTCGGATTCAGCGCGCCAGTTCTACCCCTTGGCGTTTTTCATTTCATCACAGCGCACAGCGGTTCAATACGCGCATGCTCTCCGGAGTCTGATGAGTTTGTAGAAGGTAGTAGTTGGAAAAGATCTCGTTGTCAGCTACTTTATGGGCGACGCAGAAGACGCCCGATACAATGGATTTGAGCAGACGCTGGCGCTCACTACGGGAAACACTACTCCTACCTACTTGATGTGTTTCTTCCATGTGGTTGAGAATGTCAAAAAGCGCCTCGGTGGACTGTCGAACAACGCCAAGCACGTAGTTTATCGCTACATCTATGAAATGCACTACTCAAGAAGCGAACTCGAGTATAATGAGGTCGTCGAGAAAGCGGATTCTGTGTGGCGCGCTGTTCCAGAACTGAAACGATTTGCTGACTATTTTCAGAAGATGTGGCTTAAAAGTCGATACTGCAAGTGGCAGTGCTTCTGGTCTTCGCCTGGTTTCCTAAGACTAACAACCCAGTCGAGCAATTTAACAAGGTGATCAAGCGTGACTATACTTTGAGGGTTCGGATGAAGCTTTGTCCATTGCTTCAGAAGGTCATCAGCATGGCTCACCACCGCTCAATTGCATTCCCTCCCTTCTCTACTGAGCCACGACCAGCACTTACCCTCATATCGAGAACGAAGCGGCTACACAAGGCTAACAAGCTTTTGGTGACGCAGTCTCGCCAAAGCGTCCAGTTTCTTCTGGGCGATGCCAGTGGATCGACAAACGCTTACGTTGTGAAAAGTTTGGTTCACCCTTTAGTGAATGCAAAGAACGCGGAGCTAGGCGAGCGAAACAACCGTCGAATGGAGCGCCTCGGACAGCCGCATGGAGGATGGACAGTCAATGTGGATACCAAGTCGTGTCCCTGCAAGGCATGGTTCAAGTACGGTAATTGTGTTCACCTGTTAGCAGGACTTCGAAGCGCGAATCAACCTATACACGGCTGGGCAGGAACTGAGCGTAGAGTTATTGATCGCCAAGTAAATCAAGCTAAGACTGACGGGAACGCTCAGAGGGGGCAGCGGTAGTCTCTCATACTCTTAGCGTAGATTAATTTTGATGGGATTCGGTACTAATCACTGCCAATAAAGCCAAGTCTACATTCTCTTGACGAAAGTATGTTGTGATCATTGCTCGCATCTATACTACAGCTATTGTTGTGATGTGTTCATGGTCTAAGGAAACTTGAACTGTACCCACAGCTGCACGACCTCAACATGACAGTGTGACATAGTGCCCCGGGTTTCCCAGGAACATTCGTTCGGTCTTGGGTCCGATCCCGAACCCGCGGCTTGGTTACCGGGACGCGGTACCGGGAGCGGGCGGTCCTGCCCATTTCGTGCCACATACTTCTCCCAAGACAATCTCCTGGGCATGCTGAGCTCAAGATTTTCCGAGCAGAGCCAGACGTTCCGAGGTCATAATGAACCCAAGTCTGGGCCCCAGGTCATAGTAGGGTCAAGAGAGCGGTTGACCCCTCGAGATAAGAATGGTAAGCGCCCTGGCGTCCCAACGCTTGGTGAAGCAAATCCAGTCTCCCTTTTCCTTTCAGAGCTCAAGTCGAACCTCTACGCAGTGCGGACCGCTGTCCTTCTGGAGACTAGAAGCGCGGAACACCGGGACCACGAGTGAGGCTATACCGGTAACCTTCCAACACTAATCTGTCTGCATTCCCCCAGGGAGTTAGGCACTTCATATTTGTGTGTTCCCGGTAGCGGCCTGGCCGACCCGGGTTTGCACATTTCATATTATCAGGGCCATCGCCCCGGAGTCTTCCGTCCGAAAGAACAGAGTGCTTATTGTGTGTCGTGTTCCCGGGCCGATTGTTTGTATAACCACCCCAGCTCACTCGTACTAGGTAGAGGAGTTCCTAGAACAACTCGGTGACCGTTTCCTGAACAAATTACCGTTTCGAAGGGGTACACAAGGTGAAGGTACTGACCGGCCCAGGGCCCTCCCGTTCCCGGTCCCGAAGGAATCTCCCAGTGGGAGGGTCCCCAGGTCACGGCCCCGGATAAATCCCTCGTTCGGGCGGAGCCGTCTGACTCACTTGGGCGTATCACGTGTACAACACCAGGAAGTGGTAAGAAGCCCAAGAGCTACATCACAACTGGCGCGCGTGCCCGGATCAGAGAGGTCACCAACAACTTGTCTATTATGTCTACGGAACCTACAGATACAGGAGAGCTGCAGCCCCGGGATTCCCGGGGCTCCGCCCTCGCGTCAATGTGAGGGGCCGAGGTGGACGCGGGGACGCCCCCAACCTCAAGGTCCACCTTCGCGCCGTTTGGCTTTGACGACCGGAACTCCAACGGACCAAGTCCCCGAAGCCCCGACCGGCAACGACCAAGTATCGCCGAATGCCATAGTATTCCGCTCGGTGACGACCGAGTCCAGGAGTGCTGCGACCCCGCCTGCTCCCTCGGGGATGCAGGCACATGACCAGTGGGAGAGACCACCACCCAGGCGGCAATACACGCTGCCCCAGTAGCGGAGCGATCCGCTGCTGAAACCCCAGGAGCTGTCGATGAGGACAGCTCCCCGGGCCCGGACCCAGTCACCCGGGCCATGGCACATTAGTGTCAACCACTCGAAGACCCGGGCCGACTCCGTCTGGTCAGGGCACCACGCTCAAGCTGCATCCGGGAGCCGTCGCGTTCATCAGGGGCGCTGCCGGACTTGGAACCTTGGTGTCTAAATCCGGTCTCTTCGAAGCCCAACTGCGGGAGTATGCGTCGTCCCTAGTCGAGCGGTGGAGCGTCCGGGACCCGGGCCTCGTCCTGCCTCCGGATCCCTTCTATCCGGAACGTCTTCGGGGACCACGCCGAGAGTGGGTACTCTCGGCCCGGGACACGGCGACGCACTTACGCGAGGTGGCTCAAGCTGATCCGCACAGTGCTCCGTGGACCGTCGCCTTCCAAGCGCGACGCATGTGCCTTCCGGTGGTCTCGGACCACCGGGCCTTCTCCGCCGCCTTCACTCTGTTCCGGATTGCCAACGATGCCGCTGGCCGACTCCCAGTCATCACGCTCCTGCAGTCGATGCTCTTCGACGCGAGATTCGCCTTCGACAAGGCGGTCCCGGACTGGGACCACGTCCGAGATGCGGCGACTTCGACAGACGCACAGTTCCGGGCAGACGCCGACTTTCTCCGGCAGTTGCTCTGGGACGAGCAGAGCGCCTAGGACAACATCACCAGGGGCTTGCGGTTTAGCGTCCGTCGGGAGGGAACACCGTTCCAGGAGATCGACCCTGAGACGGTCGAAGTCGAAGCGCCCGCACCCGGGCCTGAGACTGCGCTCCTATTGACTGCTGATGACCGAGACTTGTTGGGCGAGGCGGTCGCTACGAGGCTGCGACTTGCTCACGTCCGGACCCGGGATTGGTCCGACTCCGAGGTCACGCACCCGGACCCGAAGCGCACGCGACCGACGGACGACGGATCTGCGTCGGGGTCCATGGCTTCGGCACCGTCCTGGCCGGGCTCCGATCCAGGGGCGAGAGTCTGGGGCGGTCCAGTTCTGGAGATCGTCGGTACTTCGAGTGTGGCTTCTGGCGATGCGCCGATGTTCACGCCCGACGAGGGCATGTCCCCGGCTGGAGGCGGCTCCGAAGCCTCTATGGGTGACCACGACGGGGTCAGTGGTGGAGTGTTCATGGCCACGATGGCCCCGGAGGGGAGCCGTCGGGCCCAGCGCCACCGGTGCACTACGTACCGGTGGCCGAGTATCTGCCGGCGCCCCCGGTGTCGACATCACAAGTGCCGGCTCCGGTCTTTTCAAGGTCAGCCTTAGCAACGCCCGCCCTGGGCCCAAGTGCCCCAGAACCACCAACGACGGACGACGTGACAATGGGTGCGCCCATCTCCGCCCATCTCCCTCGTGACACCTTTGCCTCGTATGAGGTGCTTGAGGAGGTACGGCGTCAGATGGCGGAGTTTTAGGCCGCAGCGACTCTTCGTGAAGAGCAGGCCCGTGCCCGAGAAGCTCAGTTGCGAAACTACGAGCGAACCCTTCGGGACTGGGCCGCGGAGACGTCTGACAGAACCGTCACAAGAAGAGAGAAGAATAGCGTACGCGGTTGGTTTAGCTCAAAGTCCTCAAAATAGATCCGCGGCTGCGTAGGATGCAGTATTTCTTTTTACTTTTTCTGTTTCTCAGTATACTTCAAAAGATGTGCCAATCTCTTCTGGCCTGGCCATGTTTTTCATAGTCATTTAATGAACCCCGTGGTAGCTCAAAAATGCCGGAAACTAAACAATTAGAGCCGCGGCTACGTGAAAAGAAAAAGTAAACAACGACGTTTTGTATTATTCAGTTATGCTGGCAGATTTTGCCTTCTTCGTCTCTCTCAACGCTCGCATCTTCTCCTGCATGCTTCTCTTCTTGTCCCATTCTGCAGTGGCACGCGATCGGGCCACTGTCATAGCCTCGCTCTTGGGCAGCTTGCTCAGGAATATTTTTCTCAGCCTCGATATTTTCATCCTACCAGACTCGTCCATCCATCACGCAGAATGCACTGAGCAATGCGATCCAGGCGCATTGTTAGCCCACTTGAATATTGGCTTGATGTTCGAGGGGAAGAATACCCAGATCTTGAAGCAGGATCGGGCACAGGGAGGGATGTAGCTGATGACTCGTCCGTGGTCCACGTGATAGGGGATTACGGCTTCCAGCCTGCAGCCCGAACTCCGGTTGGAACACGTACGCTTCTTCAGTCTTGAACTTCAGTTTCGAGTAGTAGCCTGGCAGGCCCGCAGGGTATTGACCGGGCGGACACTGACGCTGTGACGCCCATTCCTGGCGAACACCCTCTTGAATGTAGTTCAGAATGCTGTTAGTCTCGGGCAGGCCTTTAAGATGCGTAACGTCTGCTCGTAGCTTGGGGAGGCCACGGAACCCAGCGACGTCGTTGCACGCGCCGCAAAAAACAGTGCTGGAGCTTGACTTTCAACCGCAAATGTCCAGTTGAAGCCGCCATCCATGTAGTGATCAATGGATGAGGCGAGGAGCCTGTACACATCGTGCAATCGGTAGGATCGGCCGTCGTCCCCTTCGCTCACCAGGAGCGCAGCTCGGCGAGTAGACCGCCGTGCGGTGCGGCGGAGTTTGAGGGAGCGGGTGTGGGGGCTTGCATGTCGTTTTGGCGAATGATAGGCCTCTGCACCCCTACCCACTAATTGTCCACTTATAAGGAGGTGGTCTAGAATTCAATTTCGTCAGTACAGATTTCAGTTTTTGTCGCGCCCGCTGACCAGTCGCTACTCTTCGATCAAATCTTTCTGGGACGCTTCTTCACACTGGGGTTTCTGATCTGGGAGTATCTAAAGAGGGCCGCTATACATTTGGGCGAAAAAGGTTAACCACCTCGTCTCACGGGCCCTAGAGAGAAAACACCCGTGGTATTTCTTCCAGGATATTTCTCCTAGTGCGTATATGGCTTAGACCCTCGCGATGTACGAAACGACGTAGACAAATTGCGCGCGCGTGTGTGTGCGTGCGTGTGTGTGTCAACATTGGTTTAATTCAGTGGTGTAGCGTCCTTCCCGCGGACACACTATGCAGTGGCCGCGCGTATGGCCTCCAAGCTATGCTCATTGGGGATAGGCGGAAGGCATAATCCAAGCCCATGGAAGGGACTTACCGGAATAGTGTTCAACGTGTGTTGGACTTGGGAAATCCTGTTCTGTTTGATGTCTGTGGCGTAATGGGCACTTCCTAAATGGTTTTCTATGTCTCCTATACAAACATGATGAAATGAAGTCGTTACATCCACAGGCGATCGATTCTTCGTAGTTGACGCTCCACTTAGGCTGGCTACCTTTCGCTAGAATGGCATTCGCTGGGTTCTTTATCGTAAATACCCAGTTCAACGAGTAGGGTCAGCGAGTCCACACTCGGTGATCTGGCATCGATTGGATGCTCCCATTGCTTTAGATCTCTGCCAGGACACTCCATAAGGCTATAGCTTCGGTGCGACAGGCAGCCTAATGGTGAATGGGGCCCATGTAAAAGTCTACAGTCGTCTAAACTCGCCCTCCTGTACAATCCTGAGCGTCGTGGCCGCCGAATCAATAACATCTTCTGCTTGGCCAACTGCTGGCGTCCGCACGGTTGGGATTTCTCAAATTCGTACAACCTTCAGCAGGGACATGCGGGTACTGGATTGCGAAGGAATAGCGATGTGAAGGATGCCAAGTGCATCGCGTAATGAGCTACTGATGAATCAACTGGTATATTGCTCTTCTAGTTATCTAAATCGTCTTCGTTGTGTGGATTTAGCAGGTATTGCGAACGTTTATTCTTCCCCTGGCGCGCAAATTCCTCATGACGTGGTGATCATCCTCGCTTGTCAACTTAAGCAAGATACTGTTTACTGTGGAATTTGTTAAACAAGCTATCTGGCACTACGCAATGTTACGAATACGGTGCTTCGTTGTGTCCTGCATGCTCCGTTCCTCATCGGGATCTTGTAAACAACTTGGTTCACTGTGGCCGTCATGTTTACGGTATTGGTCACGACGTTGTTTTAAAGCAGACAAAGGAGCGTAGGTTACAGTGAAACCATTTCGAGAGTACGACGGTAATTCCAAAGCTGAGCAAATTGTTTGCCATTTAGTATTAAACCCTGCATTACCTTGATGAGACATCAATAGAACCTGTTTTGAATTTCGTCGGGAGATTCCCTCGCCAAGCACACTATTAAGGTCGTTACAATGCGCAGTATGAGCCAACTCTCTCCTGACCTACCCTCGCCATAAATTATCATCTGTGTGGACTTGCAAAACAATGCCTGGTTCATAAGTAATGCAAATAGTAGGTCGTCCTTAAAGAAATTACTGTCACCGAAGATCTCGTAACGGTTTTACTTGCATTATCTAAACTCATCGCTACATTTATAGACTGAAAGGGTCTAAATTGGCTTCACAAAGTTCCTAGCCCTTCGAGCAGCATCTCAATAAGAATGCCGCAATTTTCACCCCATTGTCTGGTTACCGCTGCTTCGACTGGCTTGCGGCGTTGGGACGACTTCGCGAAAATGATATAACCTCATTGACTGAACCGCGCAGCGCACTGCGTATACGAACGTAGCTGTTAATGACACAAACAACCTGACAATGGTCTTGGCACCAATTCTTAATATTCGCTCTCCGTAAGGTGCACCTAAAACGATTGACTAAATAGCGTGAAGTTGTCCATACCGATAGAGGAGTTAGTCGAGTAGGCCGATCTGCCAAATTTGAGAGTTGTTGGAGCGCCAATAAAGCTCGCCGTGAGGTCGCCTGTGGTGGAGGCGTTTAACGTCGAGCAAACCACAGGACTATGCAACAGAACCAACCGAGTTGTGTATGATTTCCTATTTCCTGAAGACGGAGAGTTACCAGTTGCTTTACTCCGAATCACGGACTTGTACGTCGGTCCTTCCTTCTTGGACAATGCGGGTCGGTTCTCGATGATAGGCGGAAACGCCATATACAAATTTGAGTCATTTTTCAAATCGACCGAGCAGTACCGTTGCGTTCCATGGCAAGTCTGATTTCGTACTTAATGTGACTATAGTTAGAGATCAATGTTCGCACGATTTGGCTCGGTCGATTCGACTACGAAGTAGAACGCGCAATATTTACGTAGAACAGACTCTAACGATCACTTCACGAGAAAACTAAGGTTAAACATGATAGTTCCCCTCACAAGGAGGGATCCATAAATTTGGTTGAAGCCGCATTATGGTGAGTCAATTCCACGGTAATCTTTAGTAAAAGGCGAAAGATTAATACGTGATGAAATTAACTCTGCGGAATAGTTTGGGTACACAAACCTTACCTAATGCTATATGTTGAGCTATCCCTTACGCACAATTATCAAAACTTCACTTAGAAGGACGCAGCAACTGTACAAGACGACTGAGGAAGCGGACAGTTCGCATCGGACGATATGCCACGGTCGCGGTGATCGCGCAGCATGCCCACCGACGGCCGTTTTGTTGATGATGATGCCAGCGTGGCGTTTGTCGATGCTGATTGCAGCACTCGATTGTGCTGCTGCACCAGTTAACGCTGCACTCGAGTAATAGCAGCAGCAGCTCGACGTTCAACTCGTTTGATCCGCACCAAGAACTGCTGGCTGCGCTTGTTGCAACTAGCTACCTGCGTGTGCCACGTCTACGAAGCCATATTTTGGACAACCTGAGCAACTTGCTGCCTTGCAGCTCGTTTAGCAGCTCGCGTTCGGTGTCGCTCTCGTCGTTGACTCATTCACGGGGACGTGCGAAATCGGTGTTTGACGACCGTCTGCGACTGACACCATTCAATTGGCACCACAGCATGTATCCGCAGTGCCAAAATCTGCTGTCGACTATGAACCGCGAGGAGCGCTGGGCTTCTTCAGTTGCGCTGCTCGATCAGCTCCTCAGTGACTCGGACGGCTGCATGCTGGCGATCGCCCAGATCTTCCAGCAGCTTACTGGTCAGCAGGTCATGGGACGCACCAAGTGGAAATGCATCCCTGGTTCGGATGTGCTCTTGGGCGCCACGCTCGCGATCGCCAAGAAGCAGTTTCAGACGGAGGCCAAGCAGCGTGAGCCCAAGTGGCAAGACGAAGCCGAAGAGCAGCAAGTTGAAAGCAAAGGGCAGCAGCTCTTTCGTGAATCTTTTTCCCTGATGGACACAAGCTCGGAAGAAGTGAACACACCGACCGCATACTTTGCTGTTCAGATGATGGAGATGATGCACGAGAACATCGCGTTCGTGCACAACTATTTAATGGCAATCCTGCAGTCCACGAACTACATGCTGCCGCACCACGTCGTGCTTTGCTTGCAGTGCATGGAGAAGCTGATTGTCGAGTTCCCGACATTTTTCATGAATGAGCCCGCCGCCCAAGATTTCCTGGCGTTGTCCAGCATGGCCACCGCCAAACCTCCCAACCAGCCGCAGAAGGAGCACTTGTGCGCTGACATCGAGACGATGCGCTACGTGTTTTCGTGCCTTCTGGACTCGGAGCACTTTGAAATCTTGAAGACGACCGAGATGTTTCTGCTCAAGCACTTTGTGCACTTCTCCGTGACGCTACAACTGCAGATCAACGATCTGTTTGCCAGACACCTCACGCGGCTCTTCCTGCATTGGAATCGCGACGTGCGCTATCTGTACTACCATGTGTTGCTGTACTTGACGTACCCTGGGAACCGCATCGTGCTGACAGATGAAGTGCTCATAGAGAAGAAAGCTGCCATGCTGTTTGGTGTCCCAGGACTCGTTGGCGACAGCGCGAGCTGGTGCGCGTTCGATGCCAGATCATTTTGGGCTACACGTAGCGCTCCATCACCAAATTCAAGACCCCGTGATAAGATACCCGGCTGCCGCCGGCAGCGCTTAGAAACAATAGCATCGTATTGATGAAGGCGAAGAGAGTCACCACCAACGAAATAGTTTCCTTTTTGTATGCACTCACAATTCGCACTTAGGAATCGAGTCGCATTCGGATATGTCGCTCCGCAGTCGCAGTCGCAGTCGCAGCGTACCTCGTCACCGATCCACTCGAAGCCGCAGCAGAGACCGGAGCAGACGCAGTAGGAGCAGGAGCGGCAGCCCCATTGACCGTTTCTCAAGGAGGACCCGCAGCAGCAGGTCTCGATCCCGCTCAGCGAGCGAAGACCGCCGCCACGAGGCTAGACGACACAAGAAACACTCGAAAAAGGCGAAGAGGAAAGAGGAGAAGAAGCACAAGAAGTACAAACACAAACACAACCCGGAGGAGGCCCAGGACGAGCAGGATGCCGGAGATCTGGCAGCGTCGGAGCAGAACGGTGTAACGGACCACGACCAGCAGCAGCAAGAAGATAAACCGTCGGACGCGCGCAGCTTCTTCGAGCAGCTCATGATGCAGGAGGCCGCCAAGGAGCCGGTGGGCACGGTGCATTCGCGCGGGTTGCCTGCGCCCGTGTCGGCGACGGCCATCTCGGTGGCGGACAAGTGGGAGTGCAGCAAGCCTGGATGCGGCCACGCGAACTCGAAGCACGCGTCGGCCTGCAACAAGTGTGGCGCCATGAAGCGCATGACGGAGTGGCGGTAGGTAGACGACGGGCGAAAGGAAGGAAGGAACGCAGATAGAGTCTTGGAGCTGGCAATGTACAGACGCCCCCATGGGCCAGAGTAGCTGCAGTGTCCTACAGAATCCCGCCATCTTGGATTTTCTTTCGCCTATCCGGCCAGCGCGGATCCCGCGAGCACATGAACGTCGCAGGGTGAAAGGCACGGTTGCTGATGATACCATCGTCGAGACCACAACTTCAGAAACTCGGCGTTGGAAACAGCCGACGAGAATCCCCGTCGAATCCAGCTGGACACACAATTTTCCGCCTCCAGCCGTTGCCGTTCAGCCAGCCATTGCAGTTCAGCCAGGCATTGCCGTTCAGCCAGCCTTATAATACGTGGTGGTGCCTTTCGCCGTCGCCATTAGCTCATCGGCCTTCGTCGTCTCCACGATCGAGCAGATGTGCTGTTTTGAACCTGTTCTAACCCAACGTAGCCCAACGTAGCCCAACCGCGCCCGACTTGCCAAATCCAGGCGACCAACCTAACCCAACTCAGTCGTGCATTAAAAAACCTCGCGAGGTTTTTCACAACTTGCGTCGCCTGCAGTGTTCTGCTCCCCCACTTCAGTATCGGATACGCCTCGTGGTCGGAAGAGAAGCTGCTCGTATCGAAGCTCGTCATGGCCGACCAGATCCTGCGCACGGGCGTGCTGTTCAAGAAAGGCTCGGGCACGGGCCCGTTCGGCCGCAAGAACTGGAAGCCGCGCTACTTTGTGCTGACGCCCGGGCGCCTGCAGTACTTTACGTTCGAGGACGGCGAGCTCAAGGGCGAGCTGAGCCTGCAGGGCTGCGATGAGGGCGTGCTGGAGGTCATGCCCGCCGACAGCATGAAGACCGGCAGCTCCGCCTCCACGATCTGGCGCATCGCCATCAACGCGCCCGAGCGGCGACTGCTGGTGGCCGCCGGCACGGAGATGGAGATGAACGACTGGGTGGACAAGCTCGTCATGGCCTTCCGCATCAACTCGGGTCAGCCGCCCATGCAACGTGCCTCGCTGCCGGCCAACACGGGCTCCATGGCGCAGGCCAGCAGCGTCAACAGCAACCCCAGTATCAGAGACTTCCAGAACTTCTCGGTGCCCAGGCGCGGCATCAACCAGCAGCGTCACAGCGCGGGCGACATGCACCACTCGTTCGACGACCAGGAGGCCCAGCACTTGCAGGCGGAGCAGCTCAAGCAGCAGCAGCTGGAGGAGCAGCGCAGACAGGAAGAGCTGCGACAGGAGGAGCAGGTGAGGCAGAAGGAGCAGGATGAGCAGCGGCACCTGGAGCAGCAGGCCCAGCAGGACGCCGAGATGCGCAGGCAATTAGCGGTGCAGGCTCAGCGAGAGAAAGAAGAGGAGCAGGCTCGACAGGATGAGGAGGCGCACGCGGCTGCGTTGGCGGCGGCGGAGGAGCTGCAGATTCAGGAGGAGCAGGAGAAGAAGGCGCAGAAGCAGCGCGAGATGCAGCAACAGAAGAGATCGAGATGCAGCAAGCAGTGGAGCTGCAGCGCGCGCGAGGCTGAGGAAGCGGCGCAGCTCCAGGAGCAGCAGGAGCAGGAGGCCCTGCGCAACAAGAAACTGGCGGAGGAACTGGCTATGCAAGAGACGCTCAAAGCGCAGCAGGGCGAGGACCTGCTGGAGCTGCAGCGCCGTCAGAAACGTGAGGAACACGCTCGCCAGCGCGCCGAGCGTGAGAAAGCGATGCGCGAGAGCCTGAAGAAGAAGGAGCAGGAGGAGGAAGACCTCGCGTTCCGCATGACCCAACAGATGAACTCGCACTTTAGCGTGGATGACGACTCGGACGACGACAGCGACAAGGAGCCCGAGTCGTCGCCGATGCAGCACTCGAGCTCTCCGGTTAGCGAGTCGGCGCGTGTGTCAGCTTCAGCGCCGCGTTCGTCGCTGATCGGCGATGTGAAGCGCGAGATGATGCAGAAGCAGCAGTTGGAGCACCAGCGACACCGTGAGGCTGCTCTCAAGCAGGAGCAGCAAGCACGTCAGCAGCAGGCAGAAGTGGAGCGCGCCAATGTCGCCCCGCGCGAGGTGGAAGTGGCCCCTCGCGAGATTGAAGTGGTTCGACGGGCGCCGGTGAAGCCCAAGGCGCAGCCCGTGGCGGCGCCCATGGAGAGCTTCGAGTTTTGAGGAGCTACAAGTGTTACCATCTCGTGAACGGTTTTCGGGGATATGGTGGTAGGTTATGATTGAAAGGAGGCGCGTTAGTATGAATCTCCGGTATTTCATTATTCGATTGCGGTCTTGGAAATGAAGCAGCATTTTGGGATTGATAGCAACTTGCTCTTGGTGCTGTAGATACTTTTTGACCCAAGCAGAGTTCAGGTTCAGCCGATGCATAAAACAGCGCAACTTGAAGCAGACTGCCCAATTAGTGCTTCCTAACTGTCGGATAGGCTGCTAGCCAGGACGTGCATGCCTTCATCCTGCGCAGCAACATGCACGTGAAAGCATGGACGTAATCGACTAACCTGGCAGCAACATTGTGCAGCAGGATCAATTGACTGCGCGTTTGGACCAGCTCATCTGGCCCCATTTCGGTGGTCGCATAATAATAATAATAATAATAATGAGAACACCGCGAGTTCATCTTCGTTGCAATTCGCTGCTCAGAGTGTCAAGGCAACTACACGACATCCTTACCGACTTCTATCTCCTCTAGAAGTCAGCAACAGTAAAGGAAACAGTTTAATCCGCGGCGCAATATGTTTCGACCAAAAATGCTCTTTGCTGTCCAACTGTAGTGTTCTACAGTACCTCAGTCAGAACCGGGTGTGCCAACATGGCGGATCTGCACGAAGAAGCAGCGCGCGCCGGGCCGGCAGCTGCAATTGGCACACCAGTCCCCACCTCTCCACGCATCCTACCGGGCGAGCGCTGCCAGTACCCGCTTAATGTGGCGGTGGACTTCACGCGGCTGCAGGTGCGCCCTCGTTTTGACACACTCCAGCTCTGCAAGATGATACATCAAGATGCAGCCCATGGCTGCTTGCGATTCTCACAAACCGAGTGTATGTATTACAATGCAATGGGTAGAGCGACGCACTGCGCAAGTATATGGTGTTCCACGGCATCCCGGAGGAACCCGACAGCTCGAGAGAACAGTTGGCAGTTACAGTGGCCAGGTGACATTGATGGCCAAGTGCAATCCCCTTGAAAAGCAAATGGTTGACAGTACTGACACTTTGTGCATTTGTTTGGCTAGGCACTTTGACCAGGAGTGCAAGAAGGCGGATGAAACGTCGAGTATCACGTCATTTGTGACTTATGTACGCAGCTTTGGAGCTCTGTGGCTTGGATAAGGCAGACACTGACGTAGAACGGCCTTTTGCAACGTGCTGCACAGCTTACAGGGACAAGCGACATTGAAGAGGCTACGAAGGTTGCGAGAGCTCGTCGCCCACAGTTTAGTGAAGACGTTGACAAGGAAAACGACCGTCGCCAAGTTTTCGCAGCGGATGAGCAAATGACTCTGGCAGGACAAGACGTGGGTGGGCTGTATGATGACGCCCGAAAGATGTACCAGTATACGAGCTTGCAAGGCGAGAGCCGCGAGTTTATCGTGAACAAGCGGCGACCAGCGACGATCTTGAGCCACGAAAAGCGAGGGCGAGGGCCAGAGTCATCTGACGTGGTTCAGAAGAAGAAGAAGCGCAGAGGACGGTTGTACTGCATCTGCAAGGGCGAAAGCTTCGGCAACATGATTGCATGCGACAACAAAAAGTGCCTCGACCGCTACAATTGGTACCACATGAATTGTGTGGGCCTGGATCCGTACTCGGACCCTCCCGACACTTGGTTCTGCCCGTCGTGCCAGGAAAATGACTCTTCTGATCTTCCAGAGAACCGTCAGTACTTGGCTTTGCATTATGCCGTGACCTCGTCGACTAAATTAATTATGATCGCGACAGAATACCGCAAGCCCGCTGCTAGCGTCACGTACGGAGACATGATCTCGCATGCGCTCACAGAATTGCCCGGCGGCAAAGTACGTGGTCCCTTTCAAAAGGTACTTCGGTTTTGGGCTGACGATTTCGATTGTTGTCGATCAGGGTTCATTTAAGGAGATTTGTGACTTTGTCGAAGCTGAGTACGAGAGTCAACTCAACTGGAAGCTCGAGAGGTGCGTTCATCTTGTGTTCAATTGTGAATAAGGAGACTAATTTGGCTGCGGTTGTAGCGACCAGCGTAAGTCCCCCGTCTGGAAATCCTCGGTGCGCAAGATTCTCTTCTCCAACGTCCGTTTTCGGAAGCATCCTGCTGACAAGGGTATGTTCTGCCTGGCTGCCTAAGCACACTCCTTCGCGCTTCTCTCCGCCGCCGTCTCTGTTGACTCCTGCCACCTTTTTTTTCGTTCGTGAATTACTCCTCCGTAGCGTTCCTATTTTTTCAGCAATTGAAATGCGTCAATGTAACACCACTATTACCAGTGCCATGCATCCATCCAACACACACAGTATCAAAAACAACCATGCGTGCAGTGTATTCCAAACTGCACCTCCTGCAGCACCGCAAAACCCGCATCAGCTCCCACCGAGTCCGAAACTCGAGGCGATCTCCACTTGAAACTTCTAGCAACTAAAGAACACACCGGAGGAGGGCTTCCCGCCGCAGTCCGCTCCGTCGCCTCGACGCTCTGGCCAGTCTACTGCTCGTTCGGGTCCAGGTCGGGCATGTCCTCATCGTCGCTGTCGCTGCCGTCCTCCATCATGCCGGCCGCGTTCTGGGCCGCCATCATCTGGTTGATGTCGAAGCCCCCGGCGCCGTTGAGCGCGCTCATGTCGAAGCCGCCCTGCTCCTCGTCTTCGTCGTCCTCGTCCACGAACTTGCTCCAGTCCACCGAGACGTTCGTCTTCTCCAGATTCTTGTCGGCCAGCAGACGCGGCCAGAACTCGGCGTCCTGGTCCTTCTTGACGATGTGGAAGTGCAGGTTGCGGTCCGTCTTGGCCCAGATGCTGTCCTTAGCCTCGGCGTCCACCTCCTTGAACAGGTCCAGCGCCACCTCGTACAGCTGGCCGTTGCTCGTGCCCCTAAAGTCAAGATTGTGTGCCCCGATTTAGCGTTTAACCCCCCTCTACAAGAGATCTTGTTGCGCTACGTACTTGAAGGTCAGGTTCTTGCTGGAGAGCATCACCTTCTCGTCCTTGACGTCCGGCAGGTCCACCGTCACGTACAGCGCGTCCTTGCGCTGCGCCCACTTGACGGGCGCCCACAGAGCCTTGGTCTCCGACATGATCTCCTCGCTGTTGATTCTTTCGCTACTGGAGACTTTCAGTGGCTACGAAATTCCAGAAAGTTCGCTTTGATTGGCTCATATTCTGTGGTACATTTTTGACAAGCCCCGACGATGCTGCTCTCGCTGAGTGACGACCCGCGGACGACATGTCGAGCGTCCTCCGTGTTGGACCGCAATAAGAAACTCTACGGCGCGTGCAACATGTTGTCCTCCGATCTGTCCACGTGCTGGAACTCGGCGCAGGGAAGTCCTCAGCAGGTGCAAGTGCTGTTCAATCGCCCAGTAAACGTCTCCAAGCTCTGCGTCATGTTCCAAGGAGGCTTCGTGGGCCAAGATGTCCAAGTGCACAGGCGGACATCCGGTGGACAATGGGAACTTGTCGAGGTAGACATTGACCCGGAAGACTGCAACGATCTGCAGGAGTTTGACTGCGAGGTCGACCGCACCGAGGCGCTGGCCATCACCTTCCAGCGCAGTACCGACTTCTTCGGTCGCGTCGTCGTCTACCGCTTGAACGTACAAGGCAGGGAGGACGAGTAGCTGCGTTATACATTTTGATACTTGGATTACCTCTCACTGGTTTCACTAGACAAACTACCCGCTGGACGCTTTACCCTACGCTACGCATACTCTTATTCAACGGTATTACCTCGACACATTTTCCTCTTTAGGACAACACAACATCCTCCCGCTCTATCCCTCTATTGCAGACCCGACCTCATACGAGCGACTGGCTCCAATAGAACATGAGCGCGTCTTCGCGCAGCATGATGAGGTTGTGCTGGTACTTGGGCAACGAGTGCACCGCCTGCGAGTCCCGACCCAACTCGTCCACGAACTGAGTCGTGATCTCCTCGCGCTCTTTGTCCGAGATGCATACGTCTCGCAGCGGATGGAACACCACCTGCGTCTGCACGTCGCTCTGCGACTCACTGTAGAATCCCAACTATGTCAACACAAAAGAATTAGCATCACAACACAGAAGAACGAGTGCTCGCTGCAGACGTACCATGCGCTGGAACTGGTCGAAGGCTGGGAGGCCAAGCTTCTGGTTCTGCGCGTCAGTGTACATTCGAGCCAGAATGTAGAAGACCTGGTCTTCTTCGGTGGGCCCTTCTACGGGGCGCCGCCTTCCAAACCGCTAAAGTCGCCCAATAACTGCGACTCACCCTTGTCGTACTGGTCCAGATTAATACCCATACTAGTCATCTCGTTGAAAAGCGACGAGCCGATAAACGTCGAGCCTGCCTCTTCCTGGGGAAGTTCTGCGGCGGCTGCTGGGGATCAAGTGCCGGGTCGTCCTCCACGGGAACAGGTTTGCCCATGAACCCCATCTTCTCCGAGTTGCCGCCGCCGAGAGCCTCCATCTGGCTGTGGAACGCGTTGCTCTCAAACAAATTGCCAGTTGCAGCAGATGACTGCTGCTCTTGGCTGCTTCCGTCCGTGGTGACCTTGTTCATGAACGGAGAAATGGTCAAGCCAGGGCGCTGGACTGAGGGCGACGCAAACGCAGCGAGAGTCTTGGGCGACTCATCCTCCGGCTTTGACACGGACGAAATGTTTACCGAGTTCTGCTGCATGTCGAGCGACGAGGGCATGGCGCTGCTGCCGAAGCTGGTGCTGTTCGTGGACGTCTGCGGTGCCGAACTCATATTCATGTTCATGCCCGCACTCTGCTGGAAGCTCGAATACCCAGGCTGCTGCTGCATTTGCTGTTCTTGGTTCATGGACGTCCCTTCCATTTGAGAACGGTACATCATGCCGTCGGGGCCGCTGTTGTTGGGGTGGAACACACTGCGGACTGTGAGAGAGCGCCGGCCCTGCGGCCAACATGACGACGTCGTTCAGCCGCCGGCATTGCGGACAGCGATAGATGGGCTTCGACGTATTGACGGAGCCGTCCAACTCAATCTCAAAGCCACTCAGCGCCCATTCCACTGTCCCTGGGTCATTCGCCACTGCGTTAGACGTCGGTGTCTGCGCAGGCATCTGATGGTTCTGCATTGACTGTGGCTGCATGTTCACCACGTTACTCTTGCTTGACTGCACCAGGTGACTGCTCCACGACATGGACGCCATCGACGGCTGGGGCTGCTGCATCATGCCGTAGCTCATCGCGCCTCCAGTCGCCATGTACTTGCGAGCGCGCTGCGGGTGCGGCTCAATCATCATTCCTCCGGGTCCGCCCATGGAGGGTGAGTTGTTGTTGTTCACGTACGGCGGGGTCCGTGCATTGGCTGCTACACTTCTGGGTGATGCTCGCATGCTGCCGTATATTCCAGCGGCAGCCTGTGCCGCCTGGGCATGCAGCTTGCGCTTGTTCCGCTTCGAGCGAATGGCGATCACCGACGTGCGCGTGGGGGCAATATCTTGGAACATGGAGCTGCCATCCTGTTGTTCAGGCCCGATCTCGAGCATGAACGACTGGCCCTGGTGGTTCTTGGACACGTCGTCAATGCGGAAGGACACTGTGGCCTTCCCCTCGTCATGTTCGGCCGCATGTCCGGGAACAACCTCAGAATGCTTTGGTTCACCACTGGATTGCCTGACTCGTAGAGCAGTCTCACGTCCAGCGGCACCACGCGGTCTTCCAGCATCGCTCCTGGGGCTGGAGCCAACTCGAGTGCCACCGTCATGCATTTCTCGCGGCCGCCCTCGTCCTTGAACCAGACGTCGGGCGGCTGCACCACGACGTGCAGCTTCTCCTTGACCACGTTGATGGGTGGCGAGAAGACCGACTCAATGTCTGCGTCCGAGCTGCGCACTTCCAGGCAAAAGTTGCGTCCGTCGCAGGTAGCTGTCAGCGTGTGCAGGGTCATGGACAGCAGCGCCAGTCCGCTAGAAGGGTCGATGCAGACGTCGGATCCGAGTCTCAGCACGGCATCTTGGTCTTCTACCAGGTCGTACGTGTCGTGGAACCGGAGGGACACTTGCAGGGGCTTCTGCACGCTGGACACCAATAGCAGTTAGAGAGAGAGTCCTAGTGAGCTGTGGCTCACGAGGATGACCGAGAGCCCGTACCCGGAGACTTTGGCCTTGTGCTCGTCCACGAGCTTGACGGACGCGCGGAAGTTGACGTCCTGGTAGACGTAGGCCGGCACCTGCTCCGCGAACACGAGGCTCTGGCAATGGCAATGATCATGTTTCTGAGGTTAGTATTCCTGCATCCATGCGCCAACCCCCTTCCTACAGTCATCACCTGCGGCATGGCTGGCGAATGCGGTTGTGGGGTCCAGTCGGTCGGCCTCCCGCTGCACTTGGAGCGTCGTCAACACGCCGTCGGAAGCCACTTGGGGCCGTGCGCTTTTGCGTTCGAGCCGATGGGGGAGGGAAGCGCTGTGGGCTTGAGCGAGGCTGGTCTCTTCCCTTGAGGAGTCCACGCCGATTTGGAGCCTTCTGCCGCTGACTTTCTATACTGAACAGCCGAAGCGATACAAATACATTCAGCGCCAGCAGATGGCGCCGCCAGCTGGCCGGCGGCCATACAAACGACGAGTCGCCAGCTCGACATCCTGGCTAAAGCGCCAACATAGAGCGCTGGGCTGGCGAAAAAGCCCTTCCACTCGCGTGCTGCCGGCATCGCCTCGCAGCGCAGCAGGGGGCAAAGGGATCTGCTGCAGTATTGCTGACGCACGGTGTGCGTTGCGTTTGTGGCTGGAAGGACATTGGCAAGGGGCCTCGGCGGTCGAGAAGTCGACGTTGAAGCTGGATAAGCAATCTCCTCGGCATCGAGATGAAAGACCTCCCCCAACGTGGCGTCGTGCCACCCCGGCGATTTGAGAAGGCTCCTTCGTTCTCTCTTGACTCGCCGGTGATGGCGAGCTGTTCGTGCCTGACGCGCGCAATTTCGCTGAAAGCAGGTGTCTTCCCCACTGCAGGATGGCCCAAGCTTCATTGAAGCGGATCGTGGCCGGCGCGACGCCCGGTGACTCCACGATGGCCACGCAGCCACAGCCTCCGCGCAGTTACAGCGCGCTGTAATGATCCACATCGCGCATTGCGGAGGCAGCGGAGCGGTGCGAGCGCTGGCGTGGTCGTAGGATTGCTTAGCCTCGCGTCCAGTGCTAAGCACTCGGTAGTCTCAGCACACCAAATGCTCGTTGCACTCGCGTGCCGAGCTGTGGTGAATCTTGTTGGATCGACCGTCGCGAATCTTTCGTGCCTGCCTGTCGTCGCAGTGTCGAGCCATGGTGGCAAGAACCGCAGCTCGACGAGAGGTATTGTATGCCCGCGAGGCGACGAAACGAGGAAGGGTAGGAATACGTGGCCGCGGGCAAATGACCGCCATGGCATCGGGGCTCGCGCCAGATTGGAAAACCAATGGGCCTGTCTTACCTTGACTGGCGATGCCGTCGACGGCATGCAATGCTGCGGCGAGACATGTTATCGCTAATGGCGAAGCACGAACGTTGACGTTGACGTTGACGAGCGGGGTATGTAGTCGATTTGTTTTCCGATGGGGCCTCTTGATGGTCGACCAAGTGGGAGCTGCAAGAGCCGAAAAACAACGACTCGTTGCGACTGCGATTATCGATCAGCGGGAAGGTTTCCAACCGAGGTGGTCGATTTGACCAGTTTGCTTGCTTGCTGGTGCGATTAAGCCTGAGGTGACGAACCAAATGGCGTGTTGAAGCAATTGCATCTGGAACGAGGGAATGATTCTGTGAGCGCCGACAGAATTTCTTCTGGAGCACATTCTCGAGCATACTATTTTGTGTGGATTTTCCTTCGAGAATTGAGACGAAAGCACTTCAACTTGACTCATACAAATGGCAATACAACTCACGCCGCAGATGCTGTGACAGGGAGCCCAAGTTCTTGTTGTTCATTCTGCAATTTTCCACCTCAAGCAAAAGACTCTCGAGTACTAGCAACTACACCGCAAAAATGTGCCTCCGTTCCCGTTGGGCGACGACCTCTGCAGCTGTCTGGCAGGAGCTGCCTGCGCGTCCTGCTGCCTCGCTGGCGCGCAGGCTGCTGAAGAAGACCGCTATCGACGCGACTACTACGAGCCCAGGCAGGTGTACGTGCAGCCTGTCGTAGTTAAAGAGTACCAAGGACCGTACCCGCCGCCGGAGGAAGTGTACGTAGCGCGACCCGTGTACTAAATTGAATGACGCCGTGATCCACAAGAAACGAGCTGTACCAACATCAATAAATATACAACTTTTTAACAGATCGATGCAACCATTTTGTTTTGCCATTGCACCAAACCACTTTTCTGGCAGAATTCCAACTGGTTAGCTGGATTTCAAAGCCAAATAATATACTATCACATCTGTTGCCGTTGTAGTTGCTCTCGTACAGCAAAATCCAGCGCTAGTCGAACATGCGCATCAAGTAACATGGGTTTGTTTGAACCGCACGCTTGCACCTCGCGCTTCACATCAAAACAAGACCCCGACTCGACAAGTGAAGACACAACAAGACATGTGTGACGGAATGGACTGCGGTGGGTGCGACTGCGACTGTTGCTGCGACTGCTGCTGCGACTGCTGCTCCGACTGCTGTGGCACCCTTTGCAACGGATGCAACACTAGCGATTGTCGCTGTGACTGCAGCTCAAGCGACACCAGCAACCCAATCGAGAGCCGCAATCCTCCCAGCCGCGTAGATCCTGTGACGGTCACTCCATTTGCAGTCGTCTTCTCGCCGATGTCGGAAACCCCATGACACCAGCTTCTATCGAAAACGTCTTCAGGAAGAAGGACGTCCATCACCTGCCAGCTGAGCAACAGGACCCAAGGCTAAGAGTCATAACGCCACCAACAGCGTACAACAAATATTTTCTTTGCAAACGCGTCATAATTCGATTCTCCGCAAACATTGAGAGCTGCGGTTTTGGAAGTGACTCGACGGTCGTCGTTGTTGGACGAAAGCTGAACTGCAGGCGCTCAACCATCCCGAAACAAAGCCTGCCTCGTGCTTGATTATCAGCGACGTGATGTCCTACAGCCAGCAGCATCATCATGAGTTCATGAAAACCATCAACATGTCCAAGGGCGGATTCTTGCAGAAAATGTACCAGCTCACCTGCCTCTGGCGGACCTCCTGGTGTGCTGGTGCCGAACTGCCCGCTTGGCACCGCCTGCACAGCATGTCCCAACCGTACCTATCCCTTTCATGGGCGCGCTTCCTCCGTCTGCTCATTGCTCAATCCACCGCCAGGACTCACGTCTCCGATATCTACAAGCTAGCCAATGTGCATCCCCATTTGCTGCGACGACGGACCCGACGGATGCTGCGGCGGCCCCGACTGCTGCGATGGCCCAGGATGTTGCGACGGACCAGGATGCTGCGGAGGCTGCTGTGACGACCTGAGCTGCTGCCTGTGCGGGTCTCTCACTGCGTGCTGCTGCTGTGGTGGCGGCGGCGACCGCCATCATGACCATCGGCGTCCTCCTTCGCCCGCCCGTGTCGTGTACACGCAACCTGTTATTGTTCAGCAGGGCCCCCGCCGTACGGACCTCCACCGCACCACTACCACGGCGGCTACTAAGGTCGCTGGCGAGAAAAAGCACCAAAGGAACAACAACGACTGGGAACGGAAGACGCTTTTTTTTTTGCTTTAAAACCCAAGACGAAGTGCTGTCGAGACTGTAAATTAGTTCAGGAGAGAACCACAACGTCCAAAAACCACAGACCCTGAAAGCCAACACCCATGCGTTGTGTTTCAATACGAAGTCGCCGTGCGCAAGCAGTTCTTTGGAAAGCATTTATACCGTTTGTACTCTTTGATGCCTAGTAGTTCACCGTCAAGGACGATGAACAGCCGTACCGGTCGTACGTATTACTCAGTGGCCTCCAGCAAACACTAGCGCAATGGCTGTTTGCTGTACTACACATTTGTATTTCTTGCAATTCCTCGTTCTCACATGGAACCAAAGACTCGCGTTTTGGAGCATGAAACAAATCAAGACCTTGCCGAGGTTGGACTCTGACAAAAATCCAAGGTGGCGGCTCAAGCTGGACAGGCTGTCAAAAAGAAGCAAACATGGCTTCGCGATGGGCTTCAAGAGCAAACACACCTCGGAGCCTTCATCGCTCAGTCCTCAATCTCCCTCGAAGATCAAACCAGCAGCCCCCGCACCCCAAACTGCCTCTGCAATGTGCTTGGATGACGCACTCTGCTTCTGTTGTGGTGCCTGCTGCACGTCTTGCTGCAGCTCGTGCTGCACCGGCTCAAACGACCAGTCCAAGAACGACCGCAAGCGGCGCGACTCAACTCCGCAGACTCGAGTCGTGTACGTGGCCCCGGTAGTTGTCACACGCGGCCCACCTCCCCGCAAAGGCACGTCCCGCCACCACCGCCGCTAGCAGCAACATGAAACAACTTCTCGAAAGCTTGTAAAATAAATAAATCAACGGCTGGTTGCCTTATCGAGCTGATGCTGTTCTCGTCGATAGTGTCTCCAGGCGGATTTCGCTCGCCGTCTCAGACGTTTTCTAACAGCAAAATCCGGCACTTTGTGAAACGACGTTGTAGAGACAACGTCGAGTCAAGTCTTGCCGTTCAGACTCAAAAAGCTCGTCAGCGTCACAAAACAACCCCACACCACCACCACCACCACGCCAACACCATGCATCTCCAAGATAACAATTGCGCTTGCTGTACGTGCATCAAGGACTGCTGCTACGCCACTTGGCGCGATCGATTCCTCAACTGCGATGTCTGGTGCACCAACGACGACTACAACGATAGCGGGAGCCACCGCTGCCAGCGCAGAACCCAACACCGTTGTAACCACCAGCGACGGCAACCAACACTGTTCAGCCGAGCGTCGGCCGTCACACCGTTCGCGATCATGCTCTCGCCTGACGGCAAGTCCTCGAGAGACACACTGCGAGCGCGCTTCGGCGTGTTCGTGTGACGCCGCCGGACAAAAAGCAACAACATACACTTCAAGATCGTGCTGACTTTTGAACTGAATAGCCATTATGCTTTGTCTCTGCTTCCTGCCCATCACAAAGCAAATTCCTGCCGCCATACAATACTGCAATGTGCACACGTCACAGGTCCTACCGCGTTGGACACCGCAAGGAAATCCACGCGCAAGTCGGTAGCTGGTCCCCAGCTCGTCTCCATTCCTCAATTTCCTCGAGCAGCACACCCACCACCAATGTGCATCCCAATCTGCCTCCCGTGCGGCGACGACGACCTCGCCTGCTGCCTCTGCGGCTCTCTAACTGCCGCCTGCTGCTGTTGCGGCGGCGGCAACGACCGCCGGGACGACTACCATCGCCGACCTCCCCGCAGCGCGAGGTGGTGTACGTGCAGCCGGTGGTGGTGCAACAAGGACCGCCGCGTCACCACCACCACGGCGGCGGCGGCTACTACAACCGAGTCTAAACAGCCACAGACCCAAGCAATAGAAGACGAGAAGAAGTTTTCCGTACTCCAGGCCACCCCAAATGTACATTAGTTAGCTAGCTAGATCATCCAGACTGCAGCAGCGGCAATGAAAATACACCTTTTGAAGCGATCTACTAGCATTGCAATTCGGAAGCTTCATTAAAAAAATACTAGCGCTCGTCTTACGCAGCAGCGCCGGGTTCGTTGGCGTGCGCCTCGCGGTCTTGCAGTTTGCGTCGCAGCAACTTGCCGGATGCGTTTTTGGGGATGGCGTCAATGAACTCCACCTCACGAATCTTCTTGTACGGAGCCACACGCTCCGCCACGTAGGCCATGATTTCTTCGGCTGTCGGGGCACTGGGGTCGTTCGGGTGGGTCAGCACCACAAAGGCCTTGGGGATCTCTTCGCCCTTAGCGTCTCGCCCACGGACGCAACATGAGTCCGAAATGTCTGGATGGTGGTTGAGGACGTCTTCCAGCTCAGCCGGAGCGACACCGTGGCCCTTGTACTTGATCAACTCCTTGACGCGGTCCACCACGTAGACGAAGCCGTCGTCGTCAATATATCCGACGTCTCCAGTGCGCATAAAGCCGTTCTTGGACAACACATTGGCGGTGGCCTCCGGATTGTTGTCGTAGCCCGACATGACTTGCGGGCCGCGGTAAAGTAGCTCGCCGCGGTTGTTCGCTGGCAAGTCCTTCCCCGTCTTCAGGCATGCGACCCGCATCTCCGTGTTGGGCGGCAACGGACCGACACTTCCCTGCAAAATTGATCAGCAACGCGTTAACAAAAGACATGCCAGCAAAAGTCATGACCGATGGCTCATGGCGAGTCCATGCCGTTCGTACCATTTTGTACCAGCTATCTGCGCTGTAGTTCGCGACGGGTGACAGCTCCGTCATGCCGTGGGCTTGCTTCACGTGAATGCCGAGTCGCTTCTCCGCGAGAGCTTGGATCTCCTTGCCGAGGGGGCACCACCAGAAATCAAGAACCGTGTGGCAGATAGGTCGTATTTCTCCGTCAGTGGAGAGTTCGCCATGAAGAGGACGATGGGTGGGGCGACGTGGGCTTTACGGATCTGCAAGTCATAACATGGCAACACTGTTAGCAGGAAATACGTGTCCGGCACCATGATAGCTCAGGGCTCACCCGGTACTTCGACAGCGCATTCAGGAAAGTTTCGGGCTTAAAACGAGGCAACACCACCATGGCCTTGGCCTGGTAGATGGCCAGGTTGACGACCATGGTGCCGTAGATGTGAAAAAACGGCAGCAGACCCATCAGGTGGTCGCCCATTTGCTCCACGCAGTCGACTTGGACCACGTTGGCGACCATGTTCCTTGCGGTGAGCACGACGCCCTTGGGGATTCCCGTCGTTCCACTCGAAAAAGGCAAATTCGTTCGCGTCGTCGGGTCGATGCGCTTGTACTTGAAGACCCACTTATCCTGGAGGACGATCTCGCTACAAGGAACAACAGCAGCAAGTCAGCCCCGTATTATCTGCCACCAACCGCCGCCAGTGTTGACGTACTTGATGTTTTTGAAGTCGTGAGTACTCTCCGCCTTGGCCAACCCCATCGTGAACACGACATCGCTCGTCAAACCAGCGTTAGAGGCTGCTTCGAACGCCACGTTCTCGAGTTGCTTGTGCGTGATCACGAAGCTCGCTTTGGCCGCGGTGATTTGGCGCGACATCTCGTTGGCCAGGAACATCGGCGACGACGGCGAGCAAACGGCTCCCAGCCCCACGAGGGCCAAGATGACCACTGGGTACTCGATGCAGTTGAACGAGTGCAGCACTACGACGGACCCTTTGCGCACACCGTTGATTTGGAGCGCTGCGGCCAAACGACACGCCCGCGTGAACAGGTCGCTGAAGGTGATGACCTCGTCCGTGAGGCCGCAGACGAACGCTGGCTTGTCACCGTGCAGCTTGGCCTGCTTGTCAGCGATCTCCCACATGGTGATGTCCGGGATGACGACGTCCTTGTGCGGCGACTTGAAAATGATGGCGTCGCGTGCATCGCCTTGGTCTTCTCCGGAGTAGCAGTTCCCCATGGTCAAAAGGCTACAATACGATCGATGTCAGAGCTGCTGCAACGCGAAACGGTAGTGTCTGTGTGCTAGGAGTTCATACCTTGCTGTCGATCGATCGGTACTTGCTTGTCTGTTGCCGCTGCCGTCGAGTTCGCGAATGGTGTCGGTCGTTGCACTCGAAAGCTTGGTGAGCCCAAGGGAGTCTTAGCTGACACATCTGGCAGGAGTGGCCCGCGTGGCGTGGCATTTGGTTGCTTCCCATGCCCCCGAGCGTTCCCGCCCTCTTCCGGACCATCAGCCGCGTGCAAGTGCCATGCTCTCCCAGTTCGATGGCGGTCAAAGTCTCGACAGTGAACTCCTACGAGTTTCCAAGCAATACGAGCTTTGGCTTCCAATTAAACTCGCTGTTGCTGATGAAGGTCCATGTCAACAACAAGAGCAGCTCAAGCGGCCACTTGAGCTGGTCGGGGACTGGCGCTGCACGTCGGTCACAATCAGGGCATCGCGGCGACGAAAGTGGTAGCTGGTGCGAGTCCCTCCAAGTCGTCCACGACTTGCTAGTCTTCAACCGGGAGCAGCTTTCACGAAGCCCAACGACAAGCGCCTGCTCTTGATCGAACCGCCCTACTCGGAATTCCGTCTAGGGAAAGCACGACAAGGTGGCGCAGCAACTCTGTCGAAATAATATGCCTCGATTGATCTGGTTGAGGCCGCGGCGGTCTGCTTCTCGCCTAGCTTTCGAGCCTAATAAATGTAGCATTCTGCTGCCCTTGGCGATATATTCGCTCGCGAGTTGTGCAGCAGCCTGGGGAGTCGGTAGTCACCCTTGCTGCCCTCGGTGGCATCGAAGCTCCACTGGTTGTCTGCCTCGAGTCGGACGACACAGTAGATGAACGTGGGCTCTGCCTGGGTCATATCAAGCTCCCCAACCATGCCAGTCGAAACTCTGCGGCCTCACTTAACTTTTGCCGGACTCGCAGCACTTGCACGCGGCCGCTGTCATCCCCCGCGACGCTAAAGGCTCCGTCCGACGTGAAGGAGAAGGTGGGGCTGGAGATTTCCTCGTTGATCGTCTCGGGCAGCCAGTGGCTCGGGGTCACGCTGAAGCTGCTTTCCTCACTGAGAGACGAGCAAGTGTCTCCCCACGGACGAGATGCTGCCCAAGTCGATCGTGGCGCAGTCCTCGGCTGCTTGCTGCAGGTCTCGAGCTTGCTGCTGCTGTTGCTGGAAGCTCTGGCGCTTGATGCTCTGGCGGCGGATGCGCAGACTCATCTGCGTCTCGAACACGTTACGCATCTCCTTGTCCCGCTCGAGCTGCCGCCAGCGATGGCGTCGCTTGATCATGGCCTGGGGCACCAGGAAGGCGAACGCCTCCCGCTGGACGAGGTAGCTGTGCGGCACTTTGGCTGCTTTTTCCTTGAAGGACGTCGCTCACAGCCTGGACGTTCGCTTCTGCCGAGTTTACGTTGACTACGACGGACAAGTTAAGACGAGTAGGATGCTGGCACTGCTCGCGGGTGGCGAGACTTGCTAATTTCCGCAGCGTATCCATGGCTGAGCAGGATGAATTCCAACACAGTTCGGATGGCGGCGCCAAACATGCACTTTTGGTGGACTTTACATGCAACGGCTGACAAATGTAGAGTGTGCACACGTCACAGATACAGGTGGTGCGGAGAAATTGTGTTGGACAGGTGGCTGAAAATCCACGCGGACGAGCTGCTGGAGCCGTCGACAGGCAGCAGATGCCAACAGTGGCGAGCGGGTCTGCTCGAAAGTCTCTGCTGGCCACGTTCTCCACTCTGCAATTTGCATCCCAAGCAATAGAACTCGTCAAGGACGACAAAAAAAAGTGCATCCCAATCTGCCTCCCGTGCGACGACGTAGGTTGCTGTCTCTGCGGGTCGTTGACTGCCTGTTGCTGCTGTGGTGGCAACGATCGTCGCGATGACTATCACCGTCGACCGCCTCCGCCGCAACGCGTCGTATATGTGAGCCCGGTTGTCGTGCAGCGAGGACCGCCACCACCACGTCGCCACCACGGACACTACGGTCGACACTAGATAACGACTTACGTACAATAACAACAATCTCTACACCAGTCTCGAACGAAGAGGGTACGGGAATTCAATACGACTTCACTCGCTTCATTCGCGCTGTTATCCCTAATGGCATAACAAACCACGCAACAAGAACCACTTTCTCACCTCTCGACCGCTTCCTCCGCCTCCTTCCCTAGGCGTGCAGACGGTTTTCGCGCTCCTGCAGTCTGCGACGCAGCATCTTGCCCGACGCGTTCTTCGGGATCGCATCGATGAACTGCACCTCGCGCACCTTCTTGAAAGGAGCGACTTGCTGAGCCACGTAGTCCATGATGTCCTGTGGGGTGGGTCGCGTGGGGCAGTCCGGATCCTTCAGCACCACGAAGGCTTTGGGGATCTCTTCGCCCATCTCGTTCTGCCCGCGCACGCAGCAACAGTCAGCGATTGCAGGGTGATTGTTCAGCACGTCTTCCAGTTCTCCAGGGGCGACCTGGTGACCCTTATACTTGATGAGTTCCTTGGCGCGGTCGATGACAAACACAAAGCCGTCTTCGTCAATGTAGCCGATGTCGCCCGTCCGAAGAAATCCGTCCTCGGTAAAGATGCTCTGGTTGGCTTCGTGGTTGTTTTCGTAGCCCAGCATGACCTGGGGTCCTCGATACAGTAGCTCGCCCTCCTGGTTCGGCGGCAAGTCTTTGTCAGTGCTCATGCAGCGGACACGAAGCTCCGTGTTCGGCACGAGTCGTCCAGCACTTCCCTATGAGCCACCACAAGAATGTCAGCGTTTCGGGGACTTCTCTATAGGTGGGATTCATCCAAGCTCAGCTAACCGGCTTGCGTGTGTGGTCCTCGCCGTAGTTGACCGCCGGAGACAGCTCCGTCATGCCGTAAATCTGCTTCACATGGAGCCCCAGGCGTTTGTTGACGAGGCCCTCGACTTGTTTGCCGATCGGAGCGCCGCCAGAAACGACAAACTCCGTGGACGACAGATCGAACTCGTCAACCAGCGGATGATGTGCGAGGAACAGCACTGCCGGTGGAGCAATGTGCGCCGTTCGGATCTGCAGTAGTCAAGAGGAATGTAAGGTGTCAATAACGCCGCGTCATTCGAGCAATTTCGTGGATATTGGTGGTTGCATGTACCTTGTACTTTGCCAGCGCGTTGAGGAAGGTGTCCGGCATGAATCGAGGCAACGTCACAATGGACTTGCCCTGCAGGATGCTCAGGTGGATCAACATCATACCGTAGATGTGGAAGAACGGCACAAGACCCAGGAAGTTGTCTCCTTCAGGCTCCACATGAGACACCTGCAGCGCGTTTGCCAGGAGGTTCCTAGCGCTCAGACCCACTCCCTTGGGGTTTCCGGTCGTGCCGCTCGAGAACGGCAGCATGAGCTTCAGGTTTGGATCCACTCGCTGGTAGAAAAAGTCGTACTCGGTCTGAGTGGCCATCTCACTGCAGGAGGGAGGGACACACCAACAAGTTAGCAAGCTCTACTACCGGTTGTGTTTTCTCCATGAACACACACGTACTTGACGCTCTTCAAATCCAGCGTGTTAGTCGCTTCGGCACTTCCCATTGTGTACATGGCAGAAGTCTTGAGCCCTGCCATTTCGGCCGCTTCCACAGCTACCCCCAACTGCTTGTGGGTAATCAAGTAGCTTGCTCTGGAGTGAGTGAGTTGGTAGGCCAACTCGTTCGGAACGAACAACGGCGACGACGGCGAGCACACGACCCCCATTCCGGTCAGGGCCAAGACGACCATCGGATACTCGATACAATTGAACGAGTGCACCACAACCGTGTCGCCCTTGCGGACGCCGTCCCGGGCCAAAGCTCCGGCCAGCCGCCGAGCTCCACTGAAGAGTTCTCGGAAGGTGATTTGCTGGTGGGTGACCCCGCAGATGAAAGCGGTCTTGTCGCCGTTAACTCGGGACTGGCGTTCGGCCACC
>JAAVTG010000318.1:0-34283 GCA_011947345.1 Phytophthora quininea
TCAGAACGGCTAGAAAGCAGCGTCAGTCCAGCAAAACGTCCAGCACGGCGCGAGAGCAAAGACGGGGCCTCACCGGGAATCGAACCCGGGACCTCTCGCACCCGAAGCGAGAATCATACCACTAGACCACGAGGCCACTCCAAACAGCTTCTACCCTCCCAAACTTCCGAAACGCCTCACGCCTCCCCACGACACTGTACGCAGCCACACGCACCTTCCCGCAAAACCCTGGCCCTTGTGCTACCCCCTCCCGCCGTATGGAACGCCTGCAACCGCCTGCATCGATCGCGATGGCCAGCCAATCGACACACTCCAGTCCGACTCGCCCGCCTCGATACGGAGCGACTGACCGCACGCACAGTAGTCTCGTGGCTGCTGCCTGTCTCCTCGGCGGCGCTGACCGGTAGAACACCCGTCAGACGATCGTTGGGACTCGATCGGGACTCGTGCTGTCGCTGTCGGTTCCAGAACACCGGAGCTACGGTCTGTCGCTGAAAACAGCAAGAGTCGGCGCGCGACGCCTCTTGCGTGCCGGCAGGACACCGTAGAGGCGGTACAACACCCCGACACCTATCGCGACGTGAGCGAAGGCGGCGTTCCATGGCCATCGGTTCGAGGCGAACGGTGGCAACTTGTGTTGCTGGAAACGGACGTGCGGACGTGGTGGTTGTTGCTACGTCCTGCCAGGACGGCCACGGCGTCGAGGCCTATCCAGGTGCGGGTCAGAACGGCTAGAAAGCAGCGTCAGTCCAGCAAAACGTCCAGCACGGCGCGAGAGCAAAGACGGGGCCTCACCGGGAATCGAACCCGGGACCTCTCGCACCCGAAGCGAGAATCATACCACTAGACCACGAGGCCACTCCAAACAGCTTCTACCCTCCCAAACTTCCGAAACGCCTCACGCCTCCCCACGACACTGTACGCAGCCACACGCACCTTCCCGCAAAACCCTGGCCCTTGTGCTACCCTCCCGCCGTATGGAACGCCTGCAACCGCCTGCATCGATCGCGATGGCCAGCCAATCGACACACTCCAGTCCGACTCGCCCGCCTCGATACGGAGCGACTGACCGCACGCACAGTAGTCTCGTGGCTGCTGCCTGTCTCCTCGGCGGCGCTGACCGGTAGAACACCCGTCAGACGATCGTTGGGACTCGATCGGGACTCGTGCTGTCGCTGTCGGTTCCAGAACACCGGAGCTACGGTCTGTCGCTGAAAACAGCAAGAGTCGGCGCGCGACGCCTCTTGCGTGCCGGCAGGACACCGTAGAGGCGGTACAACACCCCGACACCTATCGCGACGTGAGCGAAGGCGGCGTTCCATGGCCATCGGTTCGAGGCGAACGGTGGCAACTTGTGTTGCTGGAAACGGACGTGCGGACGTGGTGGTTGCTACGTCCTGCCAGGACGGCCACGGCGTCGAGGCCTATCCAGGTGCGGGTCAGAACGGCTAGAAAGCAGCGTCAGTCCAGCAAAACGTCCAGCACGGCGCGAGAGCAAAGACGGGGCCTCACCGGGAATCGAACCCGGGACCTCTCGCACCCGAAGCGAGAATCATACCACTAGACCACGAGGCCACTCCAAACAGCTTCTACCCTCCCAAACTTCCGAAACGCCTCACGCCTCCCCACGACACTGTACGCAGCCACACGCACCTTCCCGCAAAACCCTGGCCCTTGTGCTACCCCCTCCCGCCGTATGGAACGCCTGCAACCGCCTGCATCGATCGCGATGGCCAGCCAATCGACACACTCCAGTCCGACTCGCCCGCCTCGATACGGAGCGACTGACCGCACGCACAGTAGTCTCGTGGCTGCTGCCTGTCTCCTCGGCGGCGCTGACCGGTAGAACACCCGTCAGACGATCGTTGGGACTCGATCGGGACTCGTGCTGTCGCTGTCGGTTCCAGAACACCGGAGCTACGGTCTGTCGCTGAAAACAGCAAGAGTCGGCGCGCGACGCCTCTTGCGTGCCGGCAGGACACCGTAGAGGCGGTACAACACCCCGACACCTATCGCGACGTGAGCGAAGGCGGCGTTCCATGGCCATCGGTTCGAGGCGAACGGTGGCAACTTGTGTTGCTGGAAACGGACGTGCGGACGTGGTGGTTGTTGCTACGTCCTGCCAGGACGGCCACGGCGTCGAGGCCTATCCAGGTGCGGGTCAGAACGGCTAGAAAGCAGCGTCAGTCCAGCAAAACGTCCAGCACGGCGCGAGAGCAAAGACGGGGCCTCACCGGGAATCGAACCCGGGACCTCTCGCACCCGAAGCGAGAATCATACCACTAGACCACGAGGCCACTCCAAACAGCTTCTACCCTCCCAAACTTCCGAAACGCCTCACGCCTCCCCACGACACTGTACGCAGCCACACGCACCTTCCCGCAAAACCCTGGCCCTTGTGCTACCCTCCCGCCGTATGGAACGCCTGCAACCGCCTGCATCGATCGCGATGGCCAGCCAATCGACACACTCCAGTCCGACTCGCCCGCCTCGATACGGAGCGACTGACCGCACGCACAGTAGTCTCGTGGCTGCTGCCTGTCTCCTCGGCGGCGCTGACCGGTAGAACACCCGTCAGACGATCGTTGGGACTCGATCGGGACTCGTGCTGTCGCTGTCGGTTCCAGAACACCGGAGCTACGGTCTGTCGCTGAAAACAGCAAGAGTCGGCGCGCGACGCCTCTTGCGTGCCGGCAGGACACCGTAGAGGCGGTACAACACCCCGACACCTATCGCGACGTGAGCGAAGGCGGCGTTCCGTGGCCATCGGTTCGAGGCGAACGGTGGCAACTTGTGTTGCTGGAAACGGACGTGCGGACGTGGTGGTTGTTGCTACGTCCTGCCAGGACGGCCACGGCGTCGAGGCCTATCCAGGTGCGGGTCAGAACGGCTAGAAAGCAGCGTCAGTCCAGCAAAACGTCCAGCACGGCGCGAGAGCAAAGACGGGGCCTCACCGGGAATCGAACCCGGGACCTCTCGCACCCGAAGCGAGAATCATACCACTAGACCACGAGGCCACTCCAAACAGCTTCTACCCTCCCAAACTTCCGAAACGCCTCACGCCTCCCCACGACACTGTACGCAGCCACACGCACCTTCCCGCAAAACCCTGGCCCTTGTGCTACCCCTCCCGCCGTATGGAACGCCTGCAACCGCCTGCATCGATCGCGATGGCCAGCCAATCGACACACTCCAGTCCGACTCGCCCGCCTCGATACGGAGCGACTGACCGCACGCACAGTAGTCTCGTGGCTGCTGCCTGTCTCCTCGGCGGCGCTGACCGGTAGAACACCCGTCAGACGATCGTTGGGACTCGATCGGGACTCGTGCTGTCGCTGTCGGTTCCAGAACACCGGAGCTACGGTCTGTCGCTGAAAACAGCAAGAGTCGGCGCGCGACGCCTCTTGCGTGCCGGCAGGACACCGTAGAGGCGGTACAACACCCCGACACCTATCGCGACGTGAGCGAAGGCGGCGTTCCGTGGCCATCGGTTCGAGGCGAACGGTGGCAACTTGTGTTGCTGGAAACGGACGTGCGGACGTGGTGGTTGTTGCTACGTCCTGCCAGGACGGCCACGGCGTCGAGGCCTATCCAGGTGCGGGTCAGAACGGTTGGAAATACCGTACACATATACGTGATTGCAATTAACCGGAAACATGTTCTGAACAAAAGCTACACCATTGGTGATATGGCATTTCTATGTCTTGTGGAAAGAAGATATGATAATGAAATTCTAAGTTGTTAATTGCCATATATAAATGTCTTTGATATTACCAGGTTGTGTTGATTGTCAGACTTGCTGGAATGGGTTAGCTTCACTTCTTCAAATCCTTCCTGTTAGACAATGATGATAAGATCATGACATCCGTCCTGTATGAATTTCAAGAGAACCAGTGTAATCAAGAAGCAGCCAAATATGCCATCTAAATTCTAGCAAGTGAAGCGAAAACAGTCGCCCCCGCCAAAAGTAGGTCCTACCGGGATTTGAACCCGGATCGCTGGATTCAGAGTCCAGAGTGCTAACCATTACACCATAAGACCACAACGAATTTACATTAGACTAATTACCATAAGGTTTAGTATTCGGTTTGAACAAAACCAAAACTGAGTTTGGCTGGCACTCGATGCTAATTCTTCGCAGCTTATTCGTCGCGAAAGGAGTACAGTGCTCGCCAGGCTTTATGAACATGATGGTTTTCGGCTTCAGCTCGGCCAATTTCAGCCGTTTTTAGCCCAGATTGTACTATCATAATGTGTTTTTAAGGGCTTTCGATTGGCGCATGTTTCGTCGGCCAATGGCGAGTCAGTCAAAAGTTTCACCAGAATATTACATATAACGGTGCGACAAAAGTAATGAACACAGTTTTGTCGGGGTGGTAAGATTGCGTAAGTTTGATTCCAACCATTCATTTCGCGTTGTAATTGCGTTTGAGCCAAGACCAAGGACTGGTGGATGCTGTCCCCACTTTCGAATCGAACAGGATGACAAGAGGCAAATTACTGACGGACCAAGAGCGCAAGTCGATCAAGTCGCTTTCTGCGTCGGGTGCGCCGCTGAGAACCATCGCTGCGGGTCTCCACCGGTCTCTGGGGTGTGCCACAAGGTCGTTAGCTCTCCTGCAAAGCAACGCGTCAAGCCTTGCCAAGGAAGCCCTCCGTCTGTGACCGAACGCGAGAAGAGGAGGATCTTGAGAGCGGTCTCCACGGAGAAGTTGTCGGCGGCATAGGTGAAGAACAAGCTCCAGTTGGCCTGCAGTGTGCGCACGATCCAGCGCGTGCTCAAGGACGTCGACTGGCTTACCTACAAGGAGATCAAGGCCGGTCCCATGCTCATGAAACGGCATCGCGACGCACGTGTGAAGTGGGTTGCCGACATGACGCTCATGGACGACCTCGAGTGGTGCTATATCGTCTTCAGCGACGAGAAGATGTGGAACCTCGATGGTCCAGATGGCATGCGATTCCAGTGGGTGGATTCTAGACGCCCTGAGCACGTCAACATGCGTCGCCACACAGGTGGTGGGTCGGTGATGGTGTGGGGAGGCTTCGCTGGAGGAAAGAAGACGGAATTGAAGATTCTAACTGGCAAGCAGGACTCGACCAAGTATATCTCGACGCTAGCGACGCGTTTGCAACCGTTCATCGATACGGAGACGCAAATTTTTCAGCAGGACAACGCCTCATGCCACAGATCGAGGGTAACAATGGAGTGGCTTCAAGACCAAGAAATTCGTCTTCTCGATTGGCCAGCGCTGTCACCAGACCTTAATCCGATCGGAAACGTCTGGGAATTAATGAAGCAGCATGTGTACGCAGAGGACGCCAGTACAACTCGGTTGAGGACCTCAAGAAGGCGATTCTGAGAGCGCGGGATATTATCCCGACTACAACTTTGGAAGCACTGGTACTTTCGATGCGAAAGCGCTGTGTCAAGGTGCTGACAAACGGAGGAGCATATATTTCGTATTAGCAACGACGTTGGAGAGCTTTAGCCTAATTGAATTCCAATCTTACCACCCCGACAAAACTGTGTTCATTACTTTTGTCGCACCGTTATATGTAATATTCTGGTGAAACTTTTGACTGACTCGCCATTGGCCGACGAAACATGCGCTAATCGAAAGCCCTTAAAAAACACATTATGATAGTACAATCTGGGCTAAAAACGGCTAAAATTGGCCGAGCTGAAGCCGAAAACCATCATGTTCATAAAGCCTGGCGAGCACTGTATTAGCATTGATACAATTAGTGTTAATACATCTGTAATACTTTAGCCTTTCGGTAGCTCCGAAGAACTTCCGCCGACGGGTCGCGCTAAAAATTGTTGTGAGCTTGGTGGAGAGCGCAAGGACTTGGCCAAGCTGGCCGCCGGCTATGAGGCCGTCTGCATCTTCGTCAACGACGTGGCCGCTCTGCGCGTGCTGGCCGCCAACGGCACCAAGGCCATGTTCCTGCGCCGTGCAGATTTCGACATGATCTACCTCACCTCAAGGTGGCCGAGGAGCTGGGTACGGCCGTGACGTGCGTGCCGGCCTACTCGCCGTACGCGGTGGCCGAGCGCGCGGCTGCTCTGTCAGGGTTCGCAAAACCCAGGGTGCTACATGTGCTTTGGGTGGGATTTCTAGCGTTTGGGGTGGGATAATGAAAATAGGGGTTTTATTGATTGGATATAGGGTTTAAAAGTTGATTACCAAGCATAGCACGCTCTCAACATTTCATATTTTTCTTTGTGTTTGTGTTAGGTACGTCCAAATGCGGGAGGGGTCGTCAAATAGCTTTCCATTAATCATTAGGAATGTAACTGAGTAGAAGCGGAAGGAGAAAGGGTTAGAAAGTAAAATCAAAATGAATTAAAAGTTAGCACGCATAGTTGTATAGTCCTACGACTAACTTTGAGACCTGTTCTCGTCTGCATGTGAAGGTGGCACACGTAGTTTTTCTCCATCTTCTAGCACAACGACACCAAGCTACATAATATTCGATCAAGTCCATCCTCATGACTGCCGGGCATCATAGCTCTTCTCTTGAGCTAGTGTCAGTACTGATTGCTACACTAGAGTCCTCCATGCCACTTACCTTAATGTTGTTCTAAACAACTTCTAAACAAGTTTTGCCTCTGAGGTGTCTTTTGCGGCCCGAATTCCGCAGGCTATTTGGAGGAAAGATAGGTTGATGGAGATCTGCGTAGTCGTAATACACTGAGGAACCGAACAGACACCTTTGTAGATGGTGGTGTAGTTTTGTGCGACTGTTGGTAAAATGAGAACTGAATTCAATTATGCATGCTATCGCTTACGTTTGTTACCTAGGAGCCCTTGTCCTTGAATGGTAATCGAAGCCCACGAGGCAGTTTCCAACCGCCTGAAACCAATGGTTTCCAACAGGTGGCACTTTGGTTGTGCTCGAAGGAGCAGAGGATGCAGTGGTCGGTACTTCCCGCCGGCTCCAAACACACTTTACTTCAAACGATCTCGCCAACGCAGCAAGCTGCTGAACGGGAACACAGGCGATAGTGGCCTTTGCGGGAAAACAGAGGGCTCACTTGAAAGCTTGCAGTGGAGAACGCAGGTGGAACAGGTAATGGCTCGCGGCAGTGACTTGTCACGGATTTGTCACGGAGAATAGGATGCCAACGACGTAGAACCTCAGCTGGGTTCACGTTTCCACGTGTCCATATCCGGTAAAAGTTCGCTTTGGGGGTCTTAGTGTAAGTCGGTTTGCATACCGGACAGCAGTCTTAATATGATATTTATACCGATGCGTAGTATTCCTGTTGGAGCGCGCCTGTTCATCGGTCTTAGCCAATGTCGTCAGTAAGGTGAGAGGTGGCTAAAATCCGTGAATATTCAGCCATTTCCTAACCCTTTTATGGTCGGTCAATTTGTGAAGAATACGATTATAGCCAGTTACAAGCCGTCGATTATGAGTTTTTATATTCTTCATTTCTGTATACTAGGATTTTCGTTCCTTACAGAAAACCAAAACTGTTGACACTTTGGGGATTATTATATAATGAAACGTATAAAAACTCAATGAGTGCTTCGTAGTGGTTGGGAGGGAAGATCGACTCCAAGACAGACGAATCTCTCACTTTCCATTTCGGTATGGACTCAACAACCACCTCCAAGAAACCTGGCCGCCCTCGTGACCCTGTTTGGGACGTCGACATCGACGAGGACGGCGCTGTCTACTGCCTGAAGTGCGAGGCACGAATCCACACCTTAGGGTTCACCCATGTGAAGAGGGTCATGGCTCACTTCAACCTCAAGTGCTTAAAACGAGCTGTCAAAGTGTCGTCACCAGGTACTCTCCCATTGCCATATCTGCTGCGACGCAAGCGCTGTTTGACAAGAAGTTCGCTATGTGGGTCTACACGACCGGTATCCCCGTCTACAAGACGAGCCATGCCTCGTGCCTTGAGGATTTGCAAGTATTGAATCCTGCGGCCAGGCCCGATCGGAAGGCGCTACGGACGTTCGTGCACTCGCCATGCCGAGCGACACCGGTGGGGTTCAATCCTTGCTTGTTTTGAGAGCGTGTTGGTGTCGGAGGCTATCCTGCTCCAGATTGTTTCGGGATGGGACTTCCTGAGCGCGCTAAGCAAGAAGCAGAAGATGGCGCGGCGGTCGGTCTTTGCTTTCGTCGCTTCGAAGGACTTCCTGGCGCATTTGAAGATAGCGGCCAGTGTTTTGAGGGCTATTGTGGTGTACCAAAAGCGCTTCGAGAAGAATTCTGCGCTCCCCTCAGATGTTGTCAAGGCGTTTCTTTCGCTGCCTGGACAAGTCGATGCACTGGACGTAACCGCCAGTGATCGTTCGCTGTTGAAGAAGCTCAACGGAGAAAGATTTGATTTCGCCTATGGTGATGCCCACGGGATAGTCTACATGCTGGATCCCCGTTACAACGGCGCTGGGATGGACATGGAAACGTCCTCGGCTGTCAAGGCATTCATTTCGTCTAAGTGGCACGGTGCGGAGTTCAAATCGGACGTGCTGGTTGAGCTCTCGCGCTACCGTGCCATGATCAAGTCACTGCAGGGCTCGCGGCGTCTGGAGCTGCTTGACCAAGGCAAGATATCGGTGGTTCACTTTTGGGCGGGCCTCGACGGTTTTCCGCTGCTTTAAGACGTTGCGCTGAAGGTGTTCAACAGTGCTTGCTCAAGCGCTGGAAGCGAACGCAACTTCTCGACTCATAAGTTCGTGCACTCGACGCTTCGCACTCGGCTGAAGTCAAGCGCCGTGGAAATGCTCGTGCATCTCTTCTTCAATGCCCGTAATGTTGATGCCGAGGAGCTCACTTTCCTCGACGAGTTTGTCGCCGATCCAGAGCCCCGGAGCCTGAGAGCACTAACCACTGCAGTGACTTCATCTACTACTAGTTAACTGGTAAGTACAGCCTTGGTCCCGCACATCTCTACCTGCGGAATGCTCATGGCGTGTTAGGTATGAAGACAAAAGTAAGAAAGTCGTGCCGACTTGACAGAGTAGCTAGTAGCAAGTACCCGTAGTTAGATGTAGCAGCTTGTTTACTTGCTACAGTTAATCGACTCTGTGTTCGGTTTTATATTTTATCTTGATGTCTGCGGGTGGGATGATTATTTCCCCCAAAACCCAATATCCCAGTGGTCCCCACTGCGAACCCTGTGCTCTGATGATGACGCTGAACCGCAAGATCCATCGCTCGTACAACCGCACGCGCGAGCAGAACTTCCGCTTAGCAGGACTGCTTGGTTTGACGTACATGGTCGCACTATTGGGGTGGTAGGCACAGGCAAGATCGGCGCTTTATTCGATTGCCAAAGTTGCCGGTGTTCGACAAGTTGCTTCAACTTTTATGCTCGAGATTGTGGGGGCCTCATCTATTCTGTACGGAGTGTTGGTCATGAAGGCACGGTCGATGTGCCTATTTGCCACCCGTCTCCACAAGTTGACCGCTCTGGAGCAAGAAACCGCCAGGCCATCGCGAACAAACATGTCATTACTGCCGCCAGTGATCGTGAGTTCACCATGGTTTATCAAGTGCGCGACGGCGCTTGCATAGAGAGTTTCGGTGTCCACGTCGCCTCCATGGCTGGATTTCCCGAATTTGCCTAGGAATGCGCTCGGCGAAAGCGTCAAGAACTTGAAGGTTTCAAGCGCTATTGGGACTTGACAGCAAGTTAGTTCCAAGAGACCCACTCTTACAGACGGCGAACAACGGAGCAAGGAAGGAAATTGAATTGATTGACGTTTTAGCGGGTTTCTCGTCTCAAGGTGAGATGCTATCTATCCATACATGAGGGTTACGTTCTCGTCGCCCACATGTGCTGTATCGGTTCCGGGATATTGTTTTGTGGCAGATCAAAGCCAACTTTTTGCAGCACGCAAACCACAGTTGATCGGTTGCGGTGAAGCTCATGTGCGTGTTGGTATAGGAATGGGTAGTGCATCTTGAACGAGTTCAGCAGATTGAAAATATTTGGCCCTTCAGCTGTCGTTTCCTGGGAATGAATGTCGTCCCTTACCCGCCATGTTGAATGAAACAGTATCGCTGTGTAGATCCTCCTTAGAAGTATTAGTTCTTTGTGCTCACTTCTCCAGTTCCTGCGAAGGTCTTGCAATTTAGGGAAGGGCATGAGCCTCCAGCTTAAGTCGACGCAAAAGAATGTCGACCAACGACTCCACAATTCGCTCCACACCGGTTCCAGGGCCGGGCATGCGAAAAAAAAAACAGTATTCTACCGGTTCGATATACTGGAATTCCGGACGAACGCGGATTTGGATGGTAGGATTTAGTTCTCTGAGGAAGTATAGTCGTGAACCGACTGTGAGGTCTCCGAAGCACATTCGTACTATCACATCATGGATTACCGGCAATAGATATCCACGTAGAGATATCAAACTGGATAAGATATCATGGATCCTTTGTCGAGGACACCCCAGGTCTTCCATCGGATGATGCATCAACAGCGAACAACGGAGCAACAAGGGACGAGTTGGATTTCTGCCGGCTTTTGAAGCGCTACCGTTAGATAAAATGGAGCGAGCAGAGGCATTCACAGGAGTCCGCAAGTTGCATTGCAAAAATGATCGAGCACGAGTCTAGTCACTGCTTGATAGACGACGGTCTTTGGCTCCACGGCATTTAGCTTTTTTTTTTGCGTTTAAGTTCGTTCGTGTGCGGAACTTGAGATGTTAACGAGTCTGTCGATCCGGTTGTGCAATTGACGGCGTTTTCTGGTAGAATTACATTTTGCAGTCGCTCTTGCAATGCCGCGAGTTCGTCGTGTTCAGCTTGAGTAACCCGTTCGTGACACCCGCAATATCCTCGCGCATGGCATTCTCGCGAGCTTGGCTGCAACAGCGACCGCGCCGAGAGTATCACTCTTCTTATCTCCGCTTTGGGAAGGGGAAGTTTGAGGCTTCAATTGATTTGATTGGAGCGGCATTACAGCAGTAATCGATTTGCTGCCTTCATTCTCTGCAGTAGTCGCAATATTTTCAGCTAGCAGGCGACGTCATCGATGCTGCTCACGAAACCGCACTTTCGATGCGCTCAGTACTCCTAAATCGTCAACCCAATTTCCTAGCAACTGAAGAACAAATGCTGGGGAGTGTCGGATGAGAAACGGGTCCTGCTTCAACCGTTGCACTTGAAGACTTTTAAGCAGCCGCACGTCTTGAGCAGATGTTAGAAAATCCAAAGCTGTAGTCATTTTGAGTAAAGAATATACTCTACGTCAATGAAACGTTGCCGCTTGCGCTTCGGGCTGTTGCTGGTCAGACAGAACAAGAATTCCCAATGTTTGTACCCGAATAGGATTCCTTCTAGAATTCAGAAACACGTACAGGATTGCTAGCATTTGCGTCACATATGGCAGCAAGTACTTGACAAAATACGAAGATATATAATTGCTGTCCATGCCCGAGGGAGTGTAATGGAACTCCAGCAACGGAAACATACAGCTATAATACATGGACACCACCAAAATATAGTGGCAAACAGCACTTGTTTTTGATGAAGATAGCGACAGCAACTTGATTGTAATCACGAGATACGTTCCAAACTTCCAAACTTCCCATCTTCGCAATTTCGCTCTTGTTATGTTTGAGTAAAAGCCGCTTTTCCGCTCTTTCGCTGGACGTCTTCGTCCGACGTGGCCCCAGCACAATACCGCCAGTCGAGAAAACCCTCTCTTGAAGTGCTGATGATGGCACTCTTTCCAGATGTATCCGAGCCATGATAGCTATCGAGGGAAATCCTTTTCGCCGGTTTCTTTAAACCACCTGAGAACGTCTACATTTTCAGTCACACCCAGCAAGTCCCATTCCCTGCTACCGTCTTCAGCAATAATAGTCATCTTGCTAGCAAAATCTGTTCACAGCTCTTTCTCTTTGCTGGTTCTAGTTGTGTATCAACTTGTTGACGTAAGGCGACCTCATCCCAGGACGGATTTAAATTGAACCACCGCGTCAATTCGGCATCGGCCTCATTGCCCTGTTGAAAAAGCATTGCGTCGTAGCTGGAACAGCGACTCTGAAACGTTTTCGAATACTTGCAAATGGATCACGACAATTTGGAGGTTGGGCGATGGGGAGTGAACGACCGGAACCCACTTTTCCAGTGATTTTAGGGTCCTGATGGCGTAGTTTGTAGTAAACTTTGTGATGCTCCGACTGCAATAGCCCCATGACTGCAGATTTTAAGGTTTGGTTCCTTTGGTTTTCTTCGTTGTCCTCCGCGTCGATAATCTTATCAACATTCCGCTTGCAGCGTGGGTCAAGTAGAAGTGAAATAATACTTTCAACGCTCAGGGAGGGGAGCGTAGATATAGCTATATAGCTGGCCTTTTAATCGGTCGATGCATCTCTGACCAGCAGAGGTGAAATTTGACACATTCACAGGTCTTCGATGGTTCAAAGCTTCAGTTATTGTAGGCGATGCGGGTGCGTCGCAAGATAAAACATAGTATATTTAGTCTGCAGCAGACACACAGCAAACTGTCGGCACAATACCATAAAGGATGCCGCGGTATTTTCCCGCTGAGTCTCCACAAGTGCAAGTCCTGAAATGTAATGCGTGACAGCCTCTAGCTCGGAAATTAATCTCCAATCATCTTCACTGATAGCAGTGAACACATTCTCACCACGCTTTGTTTGAAAATATGCCTTAAAAGCCGTGAAGTTGAATATCGATCGACTTATAAGACAGGCTGACGCAACACGGACATTCACGTCTCGCAATGGGCCAATGCTCGGTAAGAACAATGCCTCCTGAACTTTTTCAGAGCTTCCATGCGCCTCCCGCTGCTAAGAAAATAGTAGTGTAAATCCCGAAGCTTGTGGATCACATCACCGCCTTCTGGCATAGGCTTGCCTGGAGTGGTGACAATTGTTTTTTTAACGAACTCCTCTGCAATCGGGTCCCACATCTCCGATGTTTCAGTGTTGTCCTTCAGCCCCAACGCGTAACCAATGCATAAATTGAATAAGTGCATATCGCAATCCTCTTGGGTGGTTTGAAAGTATGAGGCCAAGTTTTTGCTGAGGGAGTCGTGTCGGACATCATGAACTTGGCATACTTATCGACGTCAAGCCCATACCTCTCGACCAGTGTATTCTTCATAACTGTCGCAACTTGCACAGAAGAATGGTCATCATTGTATACTACAGCCATTACCGCAATATGTCGAAATGTCCATGTCTGATCAATAAGAGCGATAGAAGCGCCAATGACGCTGTCCTTCGCGTTGCTTGTCCAGACATCATGCATGACGTTCAGAAATTGCATTCCACCAAGAACTGAATGCTCTTTTTTGATGAGTTTTGTGACAAGTTCGCAAAACACTTTGAAGGAGGCGTCCATAATATTGTAGTGGCGCTCACCGCTCAGCACGGTAAAGTCCGGGTTTCTTGTTGCTATCTGAATCAATTCTGAAAAAGATGCTGAGGAGCAAACTCTGTAGGGAAGACCTGTTTGCAGGCATTATTAAAACAAAAGACAATACGGATCCAGCAAATTCAGGGACCCTACCTTCGCTTGACACCCACTTCAAAATTTGGTGATTTACATATCCGCTGACGCCTTTTCGAGCGGTCCGCGCTTAGGTTGGGGAGCAGCAGCCTTCTTCAGCATCGTGTCGATCCTGCACTCACCATTCACTAACTTTTGGTGCGACCTCTTGTCTTTTTTGCCAGCATTGCAATTGTGTACTTCTGATTGCGGTGCATTCGCTCCATGTGCATGTTTCTATTCGAAGGGTTGATTATACTGCACAGTGCTTTCTCCCGTCGTGTGGGGTCGATCCTTTTGTTTGAGCTTGCGAGCTATGCGCTTGTTCCAAGCACAAGGTGAATGTCCAAACGGAGCGCGTTAACTGCGCCATGAAGAATATCTTTCCCGGCATGTGAGCTGATACTCTGAAACGCTGGAGCGCGATGCCTCCGCTTGTCGAGTTCGCATTGCCGGAACCGTGCGTGCCTCGACTGTTGGAAAATGGTAGTCGGCCAAGGATTTGCGGGCACCGATCAGCTGCATCAGCGGTAGGTATAAGCTTAGACGGAACTCGGACTGCGATCGAGGCTATGAATCTCACTTTCTCTTTGTTTTCTGGAATTCTTAAGTGTAGCAAGAACCCCCCAGCAGCGGAGGGTTTAACTTCGACTGGCCTCATCCATTTCACGTGAATGGCCTAGCGCACCCGTGCGTTCCATCCACCCTACCATATTGTGGCATCGGGGTTGGTGAGGGAGGGACCTCTCCCAAGCTCACTGATATCAGCCCTCTTGCAGCTCGCAAGCAAATCAATGAATTCTGCTCGACAAGGTTGAGCGTGTTGCACCATGTTCGTGACGCAAAAATAAAAATCAAGACGTTCAAAAAGAGCAACTTAAAAATAAAGCTTCTATGTCACAAAATCTGAACTTCTCAAAGCTCAAATATTAACAAACACAACTACGTATGCCAGAGCGAATCATGCCTAGATTTGCTACTGTTGGACTTGTTGGTGACGGCACACATAACTGACGTAGTGGTCTGATTAACTGACAAAGCGATCGCTTCTGAAAATGACTTCATTGCGATTGAGTTGAGTGAAAGCCACAGCATGCCGATGATGTAATCAGACTGCGGTCGGATCCATTCCAATATTTGCTGGACCAACCCCAAACTATGCACATGAACCCCGTAATGGTAGGCAAGGTGCGCGCGCAGTTGAAGACCTATTTGCAGGCAACACGTGAGAACCACAGGAGAGTGATGGTCCCTCTAATTTATCCGTCACATCACCTGAAGTACCACGTATATGTTATTATTTTTCTGGAGTTGCATAGAATGACACATCAAGGCTGCATAGTCGTTCGTACACCTATGAGTACATTCGCGGGCCCGAAGCGCTGACGAAGATACTTCTGCTTGTGTGGTGTCGGCCGGATTCGATTTTCTCAGGAACCGCCCAAACACCGTGTCAAAGTTGGCGCTTTGGTCCAGGTGCACAACCAGGTTGCTGCGAATTCCATCCTACCGGCTGTCCCAGTGGTATAACTAGCCACTCTCCTGGCATACCGCTGGGCATCTTGACAACCGTCAAAAGGCACATTCTCCCGTCGAGATTTGGTAGAACCATCCATGAGACCAAGGGGTTTGGTTTGGGGTTGTGGATCGCGCTTCCTACCATTGAGTCCAAGATCATATCTTTTCGCAGCATAAGAGTATGACCTGGGATAGTCGCGCCAATTGGCGTGTTAAAGGCATGCACACCCGTCGTTTCATTCACGCAGAACGACGGACCAGAATGTGGACATATATTCTCGCGAACGTGGCCTGCATTCCCCCGCTTAGCGAAGGACTCATCGGTTTCCTCAGACTGTTCGCGGGGCAAGGGCCACTGGCGTGTAAAACACTATTTGAACCGATTCATTTCGGGACGGATATTGCATTCACTAGGTAATCTCCCAAAACTTTATCGGGGATGACGTGTGGGATAGAGGTTGGATGGTATTTCCAGAAGTTCGGAGAGCCTCCCAAGATTATGTCTCGAAGCGCTTGTCGTTAGCGGACTTTTCATAGATCTCGGCAGGACGCGCTGGGTAGATCGCAGTCGCTCCACTGTTGATCGGTACACATATTGGCTCTATTTCACCGTCCTTCAGGTTCCGTAACGTGTACTTCTTCTGGCCACATATGCATCACTGGATACACAAGTGGGTTCGCTCATAGGAAGTGTGCCAGCGCGTCCAGTGCGAACTGGCGTCTCGATATCTTCGCAACCCTCTCGCTATATCAGCGTATATGTGGAAATCTGTCGGCATGGACCACACAGCTTAGTTCTCGATGCTGGCGACCAGGAACCTGCCAGGATATATACATTTATTCATCGCCTGTACAAAATGCACCATCTGGCTGCGGTAATTTCTGCGGCTCAATCCGCTCAGTTGTTCATCAATCTTGCTTTCTGTCATCATGGAATTTCTGTCATCATGGAATATTCGTCATCGAGCTGTGGTGCCTGCCTCCACAGCCACTCTCTGGCCCAAATTTTTCTTCAACCAAATGGGCATGTGATAGATTGAGATTTGTCGAAAGCCGCTTCCACTGCGCCCAGACACCGGCTAATGAAGGGGTACTTCGATGACCGTGGGGATGCTGACGTTGTGCTTACCTTATGTACTCATCTGCGGGCTGGATCTGCTCTTCCGGAGATCCAGGGATGCTTGATCGATCGAGGTTGAATGTATTGGCGAGGCGTGGGGGGTCTTCACTCTGCGTCGAACGGAGTTCGGCATATCTGGATCTGGCGTCTAGATCTTGAATCCGTGTGGAGTTGCCTTGAGGGGTGTGTTGGGGGTCCATTTTCGTACTTGAACACTTCCAATAGTGTAGTTTTGGGGGTCGAGGGTCGGTCGGTCGCCCCGGTCAAGTAGTAATTTCAGTGGGCTGCGGGCGGATCTGGTCAATATACTATCCAGCTCTCCCGAGTGCTGCTTGATCCATGCTGTTCCTGGAGTATCTTGACCGGGCCAACGTAAATCCCGTAATCTTGGGCACTTGGAAGGGCACTTGTGGTATACAAGGCAATTGGACTCTGTATTACGAATATGACGATTGGATCCTATCCTAAAGGCTATCATACTGCCATATCTATGTCGTCGCACTGGATATCCGTGCCCCTTGGGCTTGTATGGTTCAAGATCCTCGATTGTGGCGTTCCCCAACGAGATCTGGGCCCAGATATCCTGAATCCCCTGAACTTAATATGAATCCCGAATGGATCAATTGGGTCAACTACGGATATATTGGATCCAGTATGGACCCCGTCATCCTGGCCTCCCCATTCGCTGGTCTGAAATTCTGGGAAAGTACTTCACCAGAGGCACGTATCTACCGCGGATAAACCGCATTCTCGAAGAGATTATCCGCAACTACACTATTTCGTTCACATTCTGGGGTTCATTCCAACCCCTTGCCGAATTCTCCATTAATAACACACCCGCCCAATCGATGACTGCCGGGTGTTGTCCTCCGGCGTTGTTGAGTCGTCGGCAACCACGGTCCTCCATCGTTGCTTTTATATATGCGTCCTGGAGTCGCAAGAGGATCGCGTGGCATGCCACGCGGCGGCGACCTCACCTGTGGACCTAAGGTGAGTTTTGGACGCTGTTAGTGATGTCACTTATGTGGTGTCGGTGTCTACGGTGCGAACATTACTTTCTGGTGCACCATCTTCGGTACCCATCAATGAGGGTGCGGGAACCTTGTTCAATGTTGACGTGCCTGACCTAGTGAAGTCGTACAAGAAGCAACACGATCTCGGCGTGCCGCAAGCTGTCCCGCTGTATAAATTTGTACAGGGAGGCGAAATAAATGGTGACCAACTTGCGAAAGTCTCCAGGAAGTTGGAACTGCGCCACCTCATTGCCCACTCCAACATTTTTACTGGCGGCATCCCCTTCGAAATCCATGAGACAAACCTGTCGCCCTCGTGACTTCGGTCGACAACCCTTCCATATAATAGTACCATCGCGTCTCCATGATTCCACACAAAAGAATGAAGATATTTCAGGGCTTCTGCAATGACTTGTGGTCACCAGCCATGCTCTTCCCACGCGCCATTTGTCGTCGCCCGAGAAATCCGGATTCCATTGTCGCGCAAAGGTTGATTTTCTGCCAGACTCAAGTCGTAAAGGTTCAGTGCCTGGTCCACAATGAAGTGTGCATCATGGACTCGCAAGCCGCAAGTCTGCTCTCCACACTGCGCGCGACAATATATTCGTCCGTTCACCGATTGGCATCAGTCACCACTGTAGAGACCGCCATCCCTCAGCACTTGCTGTCGCGGACGCAGAGCCTGGTTCGAAGCTGCTCTTGCCACGGTTGTTGCAGAAGCTGTCGCCCTCACCAAGATCGAGATCACTGCGCCAATTACAACCCACGCACCCCTACCCAAGATGCCACGGGCATAGAGAACTTCACAGGAAACCGGATTCCGGAGAAGGCAGTGCGCGGTCGATACAACGAGATGGACGATGATTCCAGATGTACGAACGCAAGGACCGATGTTGCTCGCATAGCATGCGTCAAGGTGCCATTGCGGTGGCGGTATTATAGGGCTTTGTCCACTAGCGTGGCCAGAGCTACGGTTGGTTTCTAAGCGCTTCGGACTCACATTTTAAGCTACCGCCCGAGCTGTGCAGGCCCCCCTTGCTGGGCTTCCACATTCTCAACCTTGAGACGCCTTTCCAGGACTCTGGTCGACACTGGCATTTGGCCGTCACACTGCCAGCATAAATTCGCAACGTATTGTTCAACATTCATCTCATCATGAACACCGAAGTTCGTCGAGTTTAGCGGATATCGACACTCACCAGATGTTGCGGAGCGCCTTTAGTGCATTCGATCACACTAACTCTTGAAACTCGTTCATACTAGGATCAAGAACCGACGCAAACTACCTCCACAAAGGGTTCTTCAAGCAACTGCGAAAGTATTATCAAAAGTATTAGATGTAATACATTTTCTGGTATTAATAATAGTAATATAAAAGCAGCATCAAAATACACTAGTATTAGCTTTAATATAACGTTGTATTGTATTTGTATTATATTATTCACTAATACAATATTCTAGATAATATGAGCCTCTGGTCAGCAAGCTTGTCGTGGTCTCAATATCTGATTACGTCATTATACTCACCACAGAACACGAATGCTGTTCTCCACAGAAATTTTCAACAAAAATCCATGGCCACGTAACAAACCGTTGGACCGCATTCGACATATTGCAGAAAAATTATACATTGTGGACCCGTAGTCCCCAGAAATCACAATCCTCACCCTCGTCGAGCAAGCGAGAACCAATAATGTTGTGTATTAGGGGTTTCAAAATCCCCCAAATCTGTATTTGAAATACGCGCGTATTTCGTAGTGTGGTACAAACCAAAGTCAGCGTGGTATTTCGTAAAGACATGCCGCGGTACCTCCACGAAATCCGTCGCTGCTTTTCGGGGCACCAACAGCAGCAACACGCTGCCTGCAATCTTGTCGCTGCTTGCGGTGGCCATGTAACCAACTTAGCATGTCCGGTTGGGAGTATGTACTGTCATACAAAGAAGATTACGAAATACGTGTCAATTGTTGAAAATCTTATTATTTTAGGGCCATTTAAGGGGGTAGAAGACAAAACACGATTTCAGCCGTGGCGGACTTTGACTCCATCAGCGTCAACGCTGATGGAGTCAAAGTCCGAATACGGAGTGGGACAGAGGCCGAAATCAGAGTGGTATCGGCAACAAATACGCACGGATTTAAAGAAATCCGCCGAGGTCAAATCCCCGCGAAAACCTCGATTTTGAAACCCCCTATTGGATAGTAGTTGTAATATGTATGTTTCAGAATCTAGACATTTCTAAACGGCTTATGAATTTTCAAATCAAACCACTATCTCAGTAGCTGCGATATCCGGTCAACTATTTGCCCTTTATACTTATTTGGGTAAGTTAATATTTTAGCTAATCAGAATTTCGTATCTTGTGACTGACATGGCGTCAGACCCGCATTTTATTGTTTAAGATTTTCTCTCAAGTCTCCCAAACAACTTTGACAGTATCAAGCGTCACTTGAATGCGAATGGGCGATCAGTATCCCAACGACGGTATAAACCTCTGCGCATATGTAGCTTTAGAAATAGTGTAAAAAAACTTAGAAAAATAGCATAAAAAATGAAATGAATACTGACAACGACGGAAAAATTCGTCAGCGCAAATCTCTCCTCCTTCCTTCACTGGCGCATGAGGGCTCATCATGCGCTTCTTCTTTCAGCTGCCACATTGCTGGTCTTTGTCCCCGCTGCCTTTCTCTTCCTCTTTTTGCCCAGTGCATCCGGCTGCAAGCGTGCGAGCGCTTGCGCACGCCGGGCTCAAAATGCTGTATTTAACAACATATTAGGAACAAGTGCGAAAAACGATGTTGCAATATACAACCGTAAGTGATTGTGTGTGTGTGTGTGGGGGGTAAGTAAATATTTTTGCAAAAACATAATCCCATGGTAACTGGCACAGACAACAGCCAATATACAGGTTATCATTCAAGTTATCCATGCTTCAATGTGTCACTTTCTCCTTCCGGTATAACGCGAAAGCCAATTCTGCTCGTGGAAGCGCCAGTGGACTGCAAATGCAAATGCGCACGCTAGGGCACCAGAATCAAAGAATGAGAGAAAGATTATCGAGCAGAAGGACAAGAACCTGAAGCGCGCCTGCTCCTCTCGCCAGAAGACAAATCGGTTTGGGGAACCTCACGTACATTGTCTGCAGGATCGGGGACTCGCAGGGCGTGGCCACAACGCCAAGCATTGCCGGAAGCTCCCCGATCTGTTCAGAGATGGCGAGAACACGACCAGCGAAAAAGCCCCCACTCCGCGTGTCTCGCAGCGGTCGGCCACGGGGATCTCAAGATGGCCAACAACCCGCAGGCAAAATAGTCGATGTCTACATCGAATGGCAAAGGCAAGTCGTCGTGGAATCGGCCGCGTCGCACCGCATGACTGGCTTCAAGGCTACGTTAATGGATGCCCGTCAAGATCGCTACCGCCGATGGCTCAACAGTACCAGCTAATGTGACCGGCAGGCTGGAGATCACTTCCCAGATGCATCACGCCGATGGCGCTTCAAGTCATGAGATGGTCAGGTTGAACGACGCGTACTTCGTGCCTGGGCTGCCAGTAACAGTGGTCTCAGCGGGCAAGCAAGATGACGAAGACATGGCAGTGCACATTGCCAACGGAACGTGCACCATTCGGCGCCGCGATACTGGGCAGACTGCCCTCATGAAAAAAATAGCGTCAATCCTGTTACAACAATACTTGGCACCTCGTATTTAAGTATCTCGAGGCGACTCTCTAGGAAACTGGCACACGCAATCAAGCGGATGGCACGGCAAGGAGCTGCCAAGGAGCTGGTGATAACGGATGAAGCCACGTCCAGCCCTCCTTGCACCTCGTACTTGCGAGCTAAGAAACGGTCACCGATAAGCTGACTAAGTGATAATACCGGTGCAGACGCTGTTGCCGCACTGACCTCTGCGAGCCTTTCCTCCAGTCAATACACGGCAACAAGTACATGATGCTGGTTTCATAGCTACAATTGGGTTCATTCTTCGAAGAAGAAAAAAGCGAGGCCACGAACAAGTTCACAGAGTTCCTAAGCCACCTACAATGTCAGCACGATATATCCGAAGGCGAGTTAAAAATCGTGCGCTCCAACGGAGGAGGAGAGTTTACTGACCAGCGTTTTCGAGATTTGTGACGTCGACGGGGTCTGCCACTGCAGCTGACAAAGCTGACTCTATTTGAAAACGGAGTTACTAGGTGAGTAAACCGACCTAAGATGCTGGTTGAGACGGTACTACCAGGAATACGCAGTAAATTACGCTATGCATACTCACAACCGCGTGTCAAGCACCCAAACCAGGGATACTACGTCACACGAACGAGTCTTCGGACAAGAACCATTTTGGAAACAATTCGGTCGTTCGGCGATGCTGTAATCGTCCATGTCTCAAAGCAACCAAGCAAGAAGGTACTGCGGTTCACGCTGAGAAAACTGGAAGCGCAGTTCCTCGAGTACCAAGCAGATCAAAAGGGAGTATTTGTATGTTCGAGATCACGGACACCACCCGTTCGAAGAACGAGAAATTTTAAGTTCGTGAATATTGCCGAAACTGCTGTGGACATGAGTTCCACGCTGGTGCAAGTACCAACGTCGCTAGACAGAAACATTGACATAGAACTATGCCAAGCATCGGACCCAAGTTTATATTAATGACGAGCCTCCAGTCGACAACGCATTAACTGATAGTCGTGGCAGTGCTCCCGTTGAGAGCGTACAACATACTCCAACTTCAGCCATCGAAGAAATATCGAGCGATAAGCAAGCGGATAACGATCCTCCTGCCGATCTAAGTGCAGCCCCTATTGCTGAACACCTCGATGCAAGTGTCGTCGAAATCAATGGCGACCCAAACTTGACATCCAGGAGGCGGTCGGAACGATTGCCGGCCCGCCGAGTAAGTACCAGTCTCGTTGCAGCCGGAAATGTTGTTCGAGAACTACTGACCATGGCGGAAGCAAAGCGACGCAAAGAATGGCCCCAGCTATTGCCCTGGAGGTATGTCAGTCCAACGTACCCAGCGCGTTCGTGGGAGCTACTCTGAAATAAATTGTGTACGTCAAGTAAGTGACTGGGCTCGAGCATTTGGTGTGGAAATCCCACAAAGCCCTCTATGGCCTCTGCCAGGCTGGAGCTGCGTGGCACCGTGAACTGGACCGATTCCTGCGCAAGGTTGGACAAAATTCTACTAGAGCCGATCCATGTGCACACAGGTACGCAAACAAAGGATAAATTCACCCTTGCCCTTTATGTCGATGACATCCTAATCGCGGACAATGATGTGATCGAGATGACACGTGTGACAAAGGCCCTCGAGACGTGATTCAACGTTAAGGCCCTCGGCCTACCAAAAACGTTCCTTGAAATGACAGCAGTAAAGGACCAAAATGGGAGCATGCCGATAAACCAGGTTGTACCGTTTCAGGTTAGAGCATGGGAAGCCATCAAAACTTCCGATAGCTGCAGGCACCATGCTCGAAAAGGCGAATGATAAGGCCTCAAACGCTCAACTTTACGAGACGCGATCAAAATCATACCGGCAAGTGGTAGAAGCTTTGCTCTACATCAGTAGGATGTCCAGACCTTACCTCGCAATTGCGGTCAACTAAGCCACACAAGTTAGCTTCAACCCTCAACCGAGTCACTGGGCAAAGGTGACCAGAATTTTAGAGTACCTCGAAGGCACGACGAAAAGAACCTCGTGTACCGAGCAGGGCCCAAGACAATCGACACCTACTCAGACACAGACTAAAAAACGCCACGGACAGGACAAGTGTTAGAAGGATTTGGCTGCCCAGTGCTACGGATCAGCTAAACGCAACGGTTAGTCATGACGTCCAGCACAGCCGCAGAATATGTTGCCGCCGATTATACTGCCGACGAAACTGTGCGGGTCACAGCAGTCGTCCTAGAAGTCCTCGGCAGTGCTCCAAAACCCACACTGTTCATGGACAACATCGCGGCAATTCAGGGAGTGAAGAATGGCAAGTCGCCGGGAGCTCAAAAGTCCATCGATGTGAAATTCCACCACCTGAAAGACGTGTAAAGTTAAGACAAGTAAAAGTTAAATATTCAACACTGCTCGGCCAAGGTTGTGCCTGCTGACATACTGACAAAAGCCCTACCGCGTCCATGATTTAAGAGCTTGAAGGATTTACTAAGCCTGAAGGACATCAGCAAAGCGTGTGCTCAAAACCCTCAAGCATCGCCTTGAGGGGGGAAGGGGTCGTGTTGGAGCAACTGAGCTCTGACAGTTACCAAGTGCGAAGCTTGACCTCCAAGCATGTGCCAATGCAACAAACTGGCGCTAGAACAACTCATTATAAAATATACCGTTCACTGTGCACTCCTCTCACGCTGCTTTCTTTCCAAAAGGTCTGTGACGCAACAAGCTTTCATTTTTCCCCTACCTACCAAATAGCCTTGTCCTGACCCGCGAACCCGGTGTTAAATAAAAATTGCATATCTCGTCAATTCACTCCAGCACGATAGAATGCTCAGGAACACCTTGGGCTGCGTTGTATGCACGACGCCAGGATGGCCCCAACGTTTGACACTTCCTCGCATACGGGACCGCCGGGAACAACCGGAAACAACTTCAGCAACTTCTTTCTTTAGCTGAACCGCACAGTAGTAAGCCGTAATGGGCTGCACTTTCATCCATTACCGGCACCATGTCAATCGCTCCTTTCTCGTTGCCTGTCAGACGGTCAGGATTGCCAATTGATAGGCCCGTTTGATTCGTTTGAAGAGGTTATCATACCACTGTTGCTTGATGCAGGACGCCGAATATAATCCACCCTTTCAGGCTCAGTTCTAACCGCGGGCCATCGTGCCATGCCTGCCATCAGGGTAGGACTCCCTCCAGCGTGGCACGGCGGTTAGAACCGATTTCAATCTGTGCCACCAGATAGTCCAAACGCAGAATGACACTGGGCCTCGAGCACCGCGTGCAGATGCGACAGTAGAAGTAGCAGACTAAGCACCACTGGCAGGTTCCCACGGACAATTCTTCAGCAATTTCAGACAGATTCCACTTCTGATAGGCAAGTGCATCATCCATACCACCAGGACACTTACTAGAAACTGCAATAAATCGAGAGTGGTGGTCAACACAGGCTTGCACATTGACACCATAACACCTGTAGTGCCCAGAAAAAGAAGTAACCCCTTGACTTCTGTACGGCGAGGGACCTGTATTTCGATCAACCAGCCGTCGATTACCACCACACATCCCATCAAAGCGCGTCCCAAGATCTGCTCAGCAAATGAACGTGCAGATACTCACTGCTCGTCCTGGCTACTAGGAAAGCGTAACTGTAGCTCATCTTCAACTTGGATCCCCTCCATCACTTCGTGAATACTGTTGTAGAAAGCCGTCTTGCTTGAACCCGCGAGTGCTCGAATAGGGTGAAAGGAATACCCAGTGAGCCATGAAACTCACATATGAACCTTCTTAACCGGTGATATCGAGTCGATACCAATACGATGACGCTACTGAGCCTTACCCACTCGCACATGTGAACCCGGCAACGCAACCAAATTCTCACAGGCACGGAATGACATACGGTAGTAATGTCGGAATTGACCTTCATTAAGAAGTAACTGAGAGTGATGCTTCCAGTTGAGACGCCCGCGGTCTAAGCATTGCTTTCGCTCTCCATCAAGCGCTAAGTAGAGCTATACGATTTGCACTACCGCGACAGCAACTGCAGCGGTAGTGTTCATGTCGAGAAGAATGCCGAGAGACGAGGAAGACGGGCTTCTGTGGTTCTGGTGGGTTTGGGAAATGGCGCGAAAATATTGAGAAAGTGTGTGGGCACCACATCCATGACAAATGGCACGCCCAAATGCCATGGCGCCATGCATCGCATTTCTGTCGCATCCTTTACATATCCCTAATGAACTCCTGACCAATAAAAATTGACATGACACGAAATGGCAGACATGACACGCAGTTAGAACTGGGCCTTAGTGACCTAGAAAAGGAGTCCAGCAAGCCATTACTGATACAACTATCCTAACAAATGGCTCAAATCTTACCTACCTGCATGTAGATATCTCTTTTAGGAGCCCGAACAACAAGCCCATGTACGCATTTCAACGCGCGAATAAATAGCGTCTTTCGTTGATGCATTGCCCAATGGCCCGGTTTCGCCTACACTTTGACACAGTTCACAAGGCGCACTCGCGTTTTGAAGTGAAACAAATGTTTTATCCGATAAAGGCACAAAAAAGCCCAGACGAAAAAGAGAAGCGTTGATCCTTGACTTAAAAATCATCATCAAACTTGCCGATCATCAGTACTATGCATTTTGCTGTCACACACACACACACACACACTCCTTTAATTTCCCTCATTTAGACTACAAATCATTGTCAGAAAATTACAAATGCAAGCTCCACCAAGCTTCAATCTCCAGGAAACTATGTAATGAAATATTTGATGGGGGCTGTTGTAGATGCAGCTGAGATCTGGACGTTCTCCCAGTCGTAGACCGTCGTACCTTGCCTTGTAGTCGATCAGCCGTGACTCCATCTACAACACAAGCGCCCTGAAGATAAAGTCATTTAACAAAAATAAGGTCTTTCTTTCGCGTCCCAGACAGCAATCGATGCTATGTACGACTTGTCTTTTAGTTTCGTCAGCTCTCGCAGGACTGTAGGCCTTAAGTAGCACGCGAGTGCCGTTCTCACAGCTGAGGCTCGTAGCTACACAACTTCACCGTCATGTTCATTGCTGTCATTGCCACGCTCTGTTGCAAGTTAGAAACACGCGCAAAGAAGTCTGTGATTTCGTCCTGGTGCTACTGGAGTGCAGCGCTACGAAGACTGTTGAGGATTTCCATGATGGCGGCCGAAAATGTTAGTAGTGAAGGACGGGAGGTTGGGGAGGAGTTGGCACTTACCTCGACGATACAAAAGTGAAAATAAGAGATCGAGAGCCCATAGGAATGGCAGCTCGGTTGGTTTTAGCTGGTCCATTGCTTAAACTTGCGCTACATCTACCAACGTAGATTGTAAAAAGTAGATGTCAACTGGCGTCCACTGCATTTTGATTTTATGGGATAAGCTCTAAAAGCTTATTAATTACGATGTGTTTACGCTAAATCGGGTCGCCTCTCACGACAAATCAGGATGCCGCAGGTCGTGTGCTCACACCAACTTCCTGTAATCCCAGAAACAAGACGTTTTAGGCTAACATCAACCTCTGTTTTAAATTAGTAATGCTAGATGCCCCAACAGACAGGAGCAAATTTAACTCGGTATCTACGGACCTGGGCGGATGCCGTCTGGTGATCGGGCTCACAGTTTCCACGGGATTTGAGTGTAGCCATGCGAAATACCTATAGTATTTGAAACTGATCCTTACCTAAAAGATTGGATTTCCTTTAAAACAGCATCGTACATTCCCTCATTTTACCGCCAAGTAAGCGCACCGACATGTATGGATACCCACATACGAACTCCAGTTGCTAATGCCCAAGAAATCGCCAACGCCGGCCCTCATATAGCTATCAAGCACACTGTTGGACGCCCTTTCAACACCAAGATGCAGTATGTCCCTAAGCAGTCTGTATGGGAAACGCGGTGCAAAACGAAGAAGCGCGATGATGGATGTTTGGCTTAGTCGGGCATTTCCTGAAGACTCACATCATTCCTCACAGAAGCAAACAAAACCACACACACTGGAACTGGTGAAATACGGACTAATGTGGGTCAGTTGTATTTGCGGAAATGAGTAATAAAATTATAAAATTTGTCAATACCACTGTAGTGTTCCCAAACACAAGGATCAATCCGATGATAAATAGCAGCAATAAAAACAGCAGCCCCAACTGCAGAAAACTCAAGAGCTCTAGTACAAAGCTATATGATAACATGTACCGCCAATGGTCGTGCGTAAATGACGTAGCTATAATGGAATCTTTTTTAACGTAAGGCGGCTTTCGTCCTGGCCAACCAACGACAGGGCAAATTTGACCAAGTCTTTGTTTAGCGATTTTGAACCCATGTGTCCGTTTGGACAAAGGTGTTCGCCAAATTCTATGAATAGTGAGAGGTTTTTAGACTCATACTGAAGTCAAGATAAAATCTCGAATTTGTTCTATCTCAACAGTAAGATAAAATGCCCCAAAACGATAAGATATTAAAGACAAGTTTCAAGCTAGCTTTATATTTTTGAACGACAGTCTCCATTCGTGGCAAGTCGTCGGTATCGAATGCACCGCTATCATCACTACTTTTAACTCACTGCATTTGCAGATTTTAATAAAGCGGGAATTCTCAGAGGAACTGCGAATCGCGACATAATATCACATATATGCGGCTCACTGGTTGTTTGTCGAGTCGATATATTGCTTCCAGGATCAGCGTGAACTGGATCCGAGTAGCTTTACCTGATCCTCAATCACTGTAGTGAAAAATAAATTCAAGCGAGCATTGGCAAGAGCTAAGAACCTTCGCTTTCGCCCACGACTCGATTGATGTCCCTCCTCGTGTCAATTTACTCAATGTGGAGCTGCGCGACTTACCCAGCACAGTGACCAGCGAGATGCACGAGAATGTGCGCTCAGGAAACAACATCAGTAAGGACGTGTGTGTCAAATACTTTTGTGGAGCCGGTGACGAGGGCGTAGACGGCGATTCCTGTACTAGAGCCAGGGATGGAGAAAACGAGGACGGCAGCTGTGAGGTAGCTAGCGAAGAAGAGACAGCATGGAGACTTGTGGTAATAAAGAGGTCAAGGCGGTACTGGTCGATATAGAAGTTCCCTAGTGTCTTGCTGCGAACGCTTGACGCTATTTATCTGGTTATTCCTACTAGATGGAAGAAGAAATAGCAATATCATGTGAAGAGGAATAACAGCTCGTGGGGCGGTGGTCGGTTTAAATCCCGATACAAGACACGCCGCCTGGTGCGAAGGTGTCGTTCACACAACAATTGCACGCATTGCTTTAAAATACGTAGAATTTGAGTTTCATGAGTTTCATCTAGAAGAACGCGGGACCCACGTTTTAGTTGTAAGACAAAAAGAGGAATGCACCGTTAGTTGTAAAACTCGGTTGGTAACTGATTGATATGGGTTGAAGAACAGGCCGATTGTGGTAAATACGCCTTCAAACTACTGGAACAACCCGGGCAAACGTTGCCAAATGCCAATGATCAAACAGTTATAAAATCGAAAGCACGTGTTGGTTAGACGATCCTCTGGTGGTGAAGACATCACGAATCATGACATACGCTACATTTATTACTAGAGCGCACTGTGTTCGCATGATTCTCTCAGCGGTCTATGATGAATGTATTGCTAAAGAATGACAGTACCGTAAGAGCAATGTCCGAAACTCACTCTAGTTTTGAGCCTATTTTTTCTGAAATGTAGCATGAAGAAAGCCGAGGTGTGATTCTGTACGTGGATGATCTTCTAATTGGCTGTGCTGATATTGCGGAAGCGGAGTCGAAATGGAATTGAGAAAGCACTTCAATGTCAAGTCACTTGGCGACACAATTCACATTGGGGATGGAGGTGTGGTACAATTTCCTAGATGGTGTGCTTGTGTTGAATCAATCTCAATTTCATCTCATGAGTGATTCAGAAGAGCGACACATATCTAGTGCGAAGCCTCAATGCTCCTGGCCAAGACCTCCTCATTAAGGAGCCGAATGTACAACAGCGTTTGGACAAGACCTACCGCGAACTGATTGGGTCTCTTCTCTACGTTGCCGACGGCACACGACCGGATATCTGCATCTCAACCAGTCTTCTGTTGCAATTTCTTGAGAATCCTCGTGAAATGCACTGGCGAGCTGCGATTCGGGTGTTGAGATACCTAAAGTGACCTATCAATGTGTGTATTCAATACCACAACGGCGAACGCGTGGGAACGATGAAAGCTTTCAGCGATGCTAGCTGGACTGGAGATGTGGCTTCACGCTGGTCGACTTCCGGTATACTTATCCGAATCAGCGGGGACCGGTCGTCTTCAAGTCCAAGAAACAATCTTCTGTGAAGCTTTGTCTACCATCGAGGCAGAGTACATGGCATTGGCGATGGTGACTCAGGAAATCGTATGACCACGGTAGCTATGAGACGAGCCGCAGAGTTACTTATAATTCAGTTTTACCCCAGGTGAAAACCGATCGATTTTCTGAGTCAGCCATTCGTTCACTTGCATCTCCAACACTGCTATTTGTTTTAGTTCAGATTCCATTTGTTCCAGTCTTCTCACGTTTGTGACCAACCGCCACCTACAGGAAATTAGTGAAAGTGCTCCCGCAATAAAAAATCGATAATATGACGAATATCCTTGGGAGTTTGATATCATTCGCACAAGCCGTAATTGTCGCAAATGTGGTTGAATGATGCTAATTTTTATGTGTTGTTATTAGCGACTGTTGTCGGTACTGGATACGTTTGATCCAAAAACAAACTATTTCAGTACTTTTTTCGCCTGGTAATGCTCGATGGGTGTGGTTTTTCTCGCCACACTTTGAATTTCGTCTCTTCATAGTCTGACGATGTTGATCAAACTGATCGCTGCCAAAGTATCTCCAGGCGGATCGTGTCTGGGTCGTGGAAAGAGACCGCCAAATTACTAAACGCTTAGAGGAAGCACCGCTGAATACAGGGACAGCACGCAGCTCATCGAGACAATCATTAATCCAGCAAGCAGTCCCCAATTGGTTCGGTGGCGTCCTGCTGGCTGAGCAAGGCAACCAGCTTCCTTTCGGCAAAGATGAAGGCAGCAACAATAATGACGCCATCTGCTGCGTTTTGATTTTTAGCTGAAAAACAGTTTTTCGTTTGAAATTTGAACCTGTCTATACTAAAACCAAGTACAGATTTCGCCATAGTGAGCGCAAGTGAGCTCACCGCGCGAAGCAATCCCGGCCCAGTGCACGCCCCCGAGCCTGGAGCCGAGCTGTCCGCACGAGCCGATGGAGACCAGCAGCAGCAGCACTCGCAGCAGCGCGCGGCCGCGTCCAAGGCCGGCGACGCCTCGCGCAAGCGCAAGCGCGGGGCGCTGCAGGATATTAGCAACAACAGCAAGAAGCTCTCCCAGACGCGCGTGACCTCGCGCCGCTCGGGCGTCCAGAAGGAGGCGGACGACGCCAGCAAGCCCAAGACGCGGCCAGCCAGGGCCTCTGCGCGCACCAAGAGCTCGTCGAGTACAGCGCTAGGCTCCCGAGCGCCCACTGCCGCCAGCAAGGCCAAGAAGCGTGGCGCTTTGGACAAGAAGAGTGATGGTCGCGCCAAGAAGCGGCGCATCGACGGCGCTGAGAACCAGCCGCCCCATGCCAAGGTCCAGACCAGCATGCTGAGCTTCCAGAACCCCAAGCCCAAGCTCAAGAAGAGCGAGGTTAAGAAGGAGAGCGAGCAGGACAAGGAGAACGTTGAGGTGAAACCCCAGATCGTCAAGGTATGAGGACGGAGTAGACTGTTAGGGTGTTGTAGTGTATATTAGAGCTGATAGATTACACTGCAGGCGCTGGAGCAGCAGGCGAAGAAGCAGAAGGTCAAACACACACAGCCACAGGTAAAGACGGAAGCGGCGGACGACAATCAGCATGAGGAAGAAGCCCAGGAAGTGCAAGTGAAGAGCGGGGCAGTGCAACCTGAAGCACCAGAGACACAGATACCAGCGGCAGATACAGCACCACTACCACAGAATCAGCGGGACGAGTTCGCACCCCGGCCCTACATGTTTACGTTCGACCATCGCAACTCTTGTTTCGATGAGGAAACGTACGCAGAATCGGTGCTGGATATCGACACACCTTCCGCTGCGATGAGCTCCCACATGTCGAAGCTCGTGCGCGAGTTGGACGGGTACTACCGCAAGCACGAAATTAAGTATTTACCAGAAGCAGACTACATTGGCACCGTCCAGCTGGACATCAACGAGAAGATGCGCACGATCCTAGTCGACTGGCTCGTCGAGGTCGGCGAAGAATACGAGCTCGACTCGCAGACATTCCACAAAGCGGTAAGCAGAGGTGTTGGTTTGTAGATTGATGCACGCGGTCTCTGATGCGACGCTGTTTGCTCAGGTAAATCTCGTGGATCGCTGCCTAAAGAAGATTAAGATCAACCGGAAACAGTTCCAGTTGTTAGGCTGCGCATGTATGATGATCGCGGCCAAGTTCGAGGAGGTGTATGGCCCGAACGTGGAGGAATTTGTATACATCTCGGACCAGACCTACACTGCTGAAGAGGTGGGCAATGTCGTAGCATGCAAATCTTTAGTCATGGTTGCTCATTGCTGCGGTAAATCTTCTCGTAGATGCTGGAAATGGAAGCAAAGGTGCTCAACGCCCTGGAATACCGCGTCGCCTCAACGACCTGCTATGGCTTCGTGCACCGCTACAGCAAGGCCGGATGTACATCCGACAAACAGCGCTCGCTTGTGAAGGTGCGTGGAAATATTCTTAGTGGCATACCGGTGGAGCTGACGCTCGTTGTTGTAGTATCTCTGTGACTTTTCTCTCCTCTTCTACCACATGGTCAAGTTCAAACCGTCCAAGCTCGTGGCGTCTGCTGTCTACCTCGCTCGCCTAATGACTGGCGAGACAGAGCCGTGGACGCCCACGCTCCACCACGTCACCAAGTACAACCCGTTCGACGTACAAGACTGCGTCGAGGAGCTCCACCGTCTCCACGGGATCGAGTTCCAAGTCGTGAGCACGCAGCGCGACAAGGCCAAGGCGGTCAGTGAGAAATATCTGGCCGACAAGTTCCATTCTGCCAGCACCATCCCGTCGTGCGACTACGCCGCGCTGACGGACTCGTTCACGCAGTACATGCCTTCTTAAAGCGGCGCGGCGGCCAGCACGAACCCCGGACGGCTGCACCTCGTCGTTTGCACGACCTCTTTTGTTTTCTCGGGAACCCTTTCGCGCGCGCGCGGCGATCGAGCACCACGACACCACGGCACCTTAGAACAAAGCGAACTCGCGCGCCCGGCTTGGCTGTAGCACGGAACAGGACTGCGGCTCCGTCGTACTATTGTCATCATCATTATAGGCTAGGTTCTTCGTACAGTACTCCCTTCTCTCTTCGTCCAGTTCCTCCATCTGCAGCTGAGTCCTGGTCCAGAACATGGCTACGCGGTACTAATACCAAGTCGTTGAAGTTGTCCAGACCATCGACTGGCCACGGCTGCAGATCACTCTGCGGCCGACACAGCTAGAGTCGAGGTGGCCAGCCATGACCATGACAACCATAGAGAGAAGCTGCCGAACGATGCGCGACAGAGTGAGTGAAGGGAAGTCTGCTACGCGCGTCGACGCCTCGACTCATCGTCAGTTCAGGGAGGAGCAGCGTCGCCAACTCTGGCTTGAGGTGGCTGAACATTGCTGGAGTGAGGGAGGCCTGGCTGGACAACGACGCATGCCCTGCTGCCGTTTAACACCCCGGAGTGATGAACGTCAGCATCAGATGGTCATGGAGGTCAGCATGACTTTGTATGGGCCGAAGATTCTGGAAGTAAGCTCCTTGCCCTCATTGGCCAGTTTGCCGTTCTTTCCTAAATCAGAGTCTAGACCTAGCTAATTCCTGTAGCCATCTCGATGTTGTTCAGAATATCTGTTGGTGGACGACTCGCGAAGAAGTCCATATCTACCAGGGTTGAATTAGGTAAATCCGCATCTGGACACAGCTAATTCGTCAGCTCCCCTCGACATAGGCCACCCACTTTCGCACCTGCCCCAGAAGCGAACGAGCTCGGCGAGGCTCATACGTTACCCCCTTCATAGAGACCCACAAATACACACACATGTTTGGCGGCGGCTTCGAGAGCTTCTTCGGCGGCTTCGAGGGCGGCCCGGGCGGCCCCTCAAGCCCGTGGACAACAACAAGTTCTACGAGGCGCTGGGCGTGGCCAAGACGGCCACGGCCGCCGAGATCAAGAAGGCCTACCGCAAGCTGGCGCTCAAGAACCACCCGGACAAGGGCGGCGACCCGGAGCTCTTCAAGACCATCACGGTGGCCTACGAGGTGCTGTCCGACCCGGAGAAACGCGAGCTGTATGACCAGTACGGCGAGGAAGGCTTGCAGAACGGCGGCGGCGGCGGCGACGCCAGCGACCTCTTCAGCCAGTTCTTCCGCGGCCAGGGCGCGCCGGCCGCGCGGCCCGCAGAAGGGCGAGGACCTGACGCACCCGCTCAAGGTGTCGCTCGAGGATCTGTACAACGGTAAAACGGTCAAGCTGGCCGTGAACCGCGATGTGCTGTGCTCGCGCTGCGAAGCCGCGGCGGCGCCGAGGGCGCCGAGAAGACGTGCGACACGTGCCAGGGCCGCGGCATGCGCGTGCAGCTGCGCCACATCGCGCCGGGCATGGTGCAGCAGATGCAGTCGGTGTGTCCCGACTGCCGCGGCCAGGGTAAGAGCATCCGCGAGAGCGACCGCTGCAAGGCTTGCAAGGGCAAGAAGGTGACGAAGGAGCGCAAGGTGCTGGAGGTGCACATCGAGAAGGGCATGCGCAACGGACAGCGCATCACGTTCTCCGGCGAGGCCGACCAGGCCCCCGGTACGGTGCCTGGCGACATTATCTTTGTGGTGCAGGAGAAGGAGCACGCGACCTTCCAGCGGAAGGGTGGCAACCTGATTATGGAGAAGAAGATTAGCTTGGTCGAGGCTCTGTGCGGCTTCGAGATGATCGTGGAGCACCTGGACGGCCGCCACCTACACATCAAGACGCGGCCTGGCGAGATCATCAAGCCCAACCAGTTCAAGGCCGTGCACGGCGAGGGCATGCCCACGCACGGCAACCCGTTCGTGAAGGGTCAGCTGGTGATCCTGTTCAAGGTGCAGTTCCCGGAGAGCGGCAGTCTGTCGGAGAAGCAGTTGGGCATGCTCAAGAGCACGCTGCCGGCCCCCACACCCATCGTGCCCGTGTCGGAAGCAGAGGAGTGCTTCCTGTCGGAGTTCGACGCCGAGGCCGCCAAGGCGGAGCAGCAGCAGCGCGAGGCCTACGATTCGGACGAGGAGCGTGGCGGTCAGCGCGTGCAGTGCCAGCAGCAGTAGGATGCATCTCTTTGCAAGGAGGAGAAAGGGTTAGACTCGGCAAAGGAGTGCGGCGATGAGACTGGAGTTGATAGCCGGCTGCCTGCCTGCTCGCCTGCGGTCACTGCACCAGCG